>VXAX01007566.1:112438-141870 GCA_013399835.1 Leptocoma aspasia | reverse complement strand
TCAAAACCCTAACCCTAGGCCAACATTTCCATGATGCTTCGCTCCTTCTTCTTTTTCAGTTTTATTCATGAGCAGTTCCCACTAGTCACCATTTTTAAAAGAGGATTTTTACAACACAGCATTGTTAATTTTAGCACCTATGTGTTATGCTGCTATGTCTGATATAACCAGTGCTGCTGAGAAAATGGAGAAAAATCAGACAAAAAAAGTATATTTTAAGACAACCTGAGCAAATTTCTCCTGGGTTCTTTGGCTACCAGCTCCAGTGTAAAATAATTTAAGCAAATAGTATTGTACTTTACCAATCACACAGACCACCAGCGAAGATTTTGCCTTCTGTCACAAGATACCCAACTATGGTGGAAATTGTTTCACCTGTATCCCAGTTCAGAAAATGCCCGAAGCCTGTAATCCTTTATGTTGTTTTGCACTACTCAGAGAGATGTTCATCACCAATCATAAATCCATGACGTTGTCGTAGGGAACCCTGAGGGAATCTTTTAACAAAATCTCAGTGGTGTTAATAACTGATAAATTGCCATATGTTAGAATAATTCCCTCTCCACTTCATTTCCTCCTGGGGCATTTCTAAAGCAGCCATACCTGGCTTATGGGGCTGTGTAATTGCCTGATAATTATTAGATTAGTGCTCCTCCAATCTGTAGGTGCTGCTCTGGCCTCTGTTGTAACGTCTGCAATAAGTTAACTGGCCAAGCCTGCTGTCATTCTGCAGTGAAAACATTGTGATGTCAAGGGGTTAAAATGCATTCAATGAAACATCCAGGATCTGGGAGAGAAATAAACTTGGGATGGTCCTTGAGCACCTGGCTGGGAGGTCATTACACGGGATCACAGGAAGGGTGGATGTCCCTGGCAACAGAGTCTGGGAAATGCACTTTACCAGCCCTGAGTACCAAAATACTGCCAAAGAGACTCGAGTTTGGTCTGATTCTCTCTGCCTCGCTTTGCTGTTGGCTTTGGTTCTGTTTTTAACCCACAAGTACAGCAGCACTGCCTGATTTGATGGGGAGGAATGAAAAATTCAGGCTCCAAATGAACCTCCCTTCCGTTTGTGGTCATGTGTATTACTTGTATGCAGCTTGATTTTTTTTATTTCTTTTTTCAAAACCAAGACAAAAGCCTCTCATTTCAGTACCTTGTTCACTTGCCTTTTCAACCATCTGGGTGTTGCATTTTGCAGGGTCCCAATTTAGCTGTCCTTTATTCTCACTAAACTAAGGAACTAACAAGGGAATGACATCAGCACCGATTTCTGGTGCTAAAAAGAAAAGCAATAAGAACAAATCATAACTTGCACTGAATAATTTCCAAATGCTTCTGGCTCTCTCCACTCAGTCATATGCATGAAACTCTGTTCTTCTCTTCTGAACCATGGGACTCTGTACGTGAAAAATCAAAAGGAAATAGTTCTGCAGCTGTCAAATGCAGACTTCAGTGATAGCCAGCTCTAAGCTGTCTGTATCAAACAGAAGCTGCCTGGCTTAGTTTGGATTGCCTATATCCACAAGTTTGACTTTCCCTAATGCTGCTGACATAAGTGTAACTTTGTCTTTTGAGACATTACATGGATGCCTCCAAGTCCAGCCGATGAGCTGTGTCACTTCAAAGGAGAACCTTCGCATGAGAAAATTAACAAAGATGTTTGGGGGAGGGAACAAGTTACTTTTGTTGTTTACTCTTTGTCCCAAGTGAGCTCCCAGTACAAAACAAACACCTTCCACCTGCCTAAGGAAGCTGATTTTTGTCTGGCTGAGGCAGCAGCTGAGGCAGCAGCACAGTTGCTTCTTTTGCACTAATGAGCAAAAAAATGAAGAAAGAAAGAAAGAAACTGGCTTCTGAATGGAAGGTGAGTCAAAAAAAGGACATGCAGAAGGGTGAACACAGCTCCCACAACAGCTATCCTGTGCCAAGCCCCAGAAGGAGCAAAACAGCTGCAAGCAAAGCCAAGCCAGGTTTTGATGAAGCGTCTGTTGGAGATTTTTTTTTTTTTAATTCATTTCAGGATTCGTCATCTGGGTTATGAAGCTGAAACTGAAGGGAACCTTTTGGGTTTTTTCTAACAGTAACAGCTGCTCTTGCTAGCAAACACCTGCACTACCTAGAGATTTCTGGTTAACCTGTGGCTGCTGCTACCAGAAATAAGAATAAATAGTTTGGTAGAGTTCCAGAAGAAATTAATTAATTTCATTTTGAAATATAAGGACCAGCACTTTGGCTTGGAAATATTTGAGCCTTTGCCTATTTTCTTTTGGCTACTTTTTGCCTGCCTTTGGCTGATCAGGCCAGTCCCACTGCACTCTGATGATCATTTCCACATGCAGAGCACAAATCCCTTGCCACAACTCCCAACGTTTGCTCCTACATCCCTTCATGGATCTCCAACTGCGATCCACACATTTGCATCCAACATTCTGCTGATCTCATCACCCTTCAGGTGCCAGTTCCTTCCTGCTCTTGCAGTGCTCCTGGAGTAGGTGCTCACCTGCTAAGAGCAAGAGCTGCAGCAGATGGACAGAATAGCTGGAGACAGATGCCCTGCTCACATGGAACCGTCCCCTCTGCCCTGCCGTGTCCCTGTGCCACTGCTGGGGGGGACATCTGTGCTTTGCTGGCACCTCAGGGGGTTGAACCACAGGGAGGTGGGCAGTGGACCTCAGAGCAAGGTAAGGGAAGTGCAGTGACCTGGGGTGGGGGTGGGAAAGGCCCTGTGCTGACCGATGATGTGATACCTGAACTATCCACAGTCCTCAGGGCTGGGGAATGTCCTTTAAGAGTGGAACAAAGGATTTTGCATTGCTTTGTTTTAATTCCAAAAAATTTTAATGCCATGAGTAAATGAGAAAACCTTGACCTCTGTGCTCCAAAGTTCATTTCTGCAAGAAAACCAAAATAGGAACTGCCATAGAACAGTTAGTGGTTTATAACAGTGTAGAGGAGAGAAGTTAGATTACTTTAAATGGGTCATGACCCTGTCCAAATGCTGCCAGAACCACCCCAGCCTCAGGATACATCTGCCCAAGCAGTCTTTGCTTCTACATTGTTTAGTACATACAATAATGTAGGTGCCAGCTGTGCCATTGCTGCTGCTTTTGATCTGTAGTGGTTTTTATTATATTAACAGCCCAATACATATTGATTCTGCGCTGTTTGACTGGGCTCCTTCAGTAGAATCTGATTTTGGTCAGTTAGAAGTGGGAGAATTCCTGCCTATCTCAAAAGGCCACGAGGCATCAGTGCTGGAGGGGAAGAGCTCATATGGTGTGTGTGTGTGAATTCTTCCCCTGCAGAACACCTTGCTTTGCAAATCACACGAGTACAAGGATATAGAGCCTCTGAAAGACTCAGACTCCAAAATCAACAAAGTAATTACCTAGACTGAATGTACCTTTGTTTGCTGAAAGCATCTGTTTAATTATTATTGTACAGCTCCTCCTGGTAGGTGGATGTTGGGTATCAGGTACATTCCACTGAGCTTGTTCTGAGTCCAAAATGCAGTTTGAAAGATGATGGCAGAAAATCCACTGATCAATCCCCAGTTCAGAATACTTTCCATGTACTGATGGTGTGCTATTCCAGTCTTTTCATTTCGGTTTGCAACATTTCTGTAAGAGGCTTTGATTCAGACAATACCCATTACTGCTGCCTGCTGATACAGACCCAGAAAGTGAAGGAGATTATATTGTATGAGCCTGAAAATGAATAGCATTGGTTAGTTAGAGCAGCTGTTAGCAACAGTTCAGATGCAGGGGGAAAAATGCTGCTAATATCCACTGGACATAAATTACCAGTTTAAAACTAGCGCCAGTTCACAGATTTAAATGGATTTTTAATGGACTCCAGCCTCACGATTAAAGCAATAAGAGGATATGATTCCTCTATCCCCAATGGCATCGTAAGGGCTTCATTGACGTGTGCCTTAGTGATTTATGGTTGACTGCCTTAATCAGAGCTCCAAGCACTGTGGGAAAATGCCCAGGCAGCAGAAGACAGATCATGCAAAAGCACTTGCTAATTTGGCTTTCTGAGCAGTATTCACATGTATCAGCCTGCCGTGCTCAGTCTGACCCTGCTCCAGGGGTCGTTAGCTCAAATTATTTCTAGGTGTATCTGTCACCCACCAGTTTTAACACCAAAATTTCAGTCATCTTGTAAGCTGCCTTTTCTTTGGATTTTTGTTTGCTCTGTAGCCTATACACGCGAATTGTAACCTTTAGCACCTTTACAGTGAAGACTTGATGTGCCAGATCAGAAAGACAAAGGGGCCAGACCACAGACACCCTGGTCTCAGTGGTCATTCAGAGTGGGCAGAGGGGACACGGACACAGGGGACAGCAGTAACACTGCTGCCATTGCACAAAAATCCCAACAGCCTCACCCTCTCAGGCACGTATTTCTCTGCCTGCTCTGTGCAGCAGGTTTTCTACATGGCATTTACTGCAATGGGCTTGAGAAGAAAACATTATCAGCAGTTATAAGAGTTGGGGTTACTGGGAGACAGCAGGTCTCAGAGGGGGAAGCAGTGGATGACATCCCCCCATCCCTATAAACCACATGGAGAACAAGGAGTGAACCATGTGTGCTGAAAGAGGAGTCATTGCTGTGGGCAGTTCCTGTGTTTTACCCACTCACCCATTCTGTGACTCTATTAAATGGTTAAATGAAAATACTGCAAATGCAGTTTTCCAGGAGTTTATCCTTGCTTTTGGTGTTACAGCCGTTATAGCATAATCATTTTGAAGCGCTGTGATTTCTTTCAACAATCAAAACGATTCCCACAGTGAATCTTTTTTTCCCCTCCAGAGGCAGTGTGTCTTATCATAGCCTTGTCCCTCATTGGTAAGTCAAACTGTATCTGAGATGTCAACTGCTGTCACACTTATCTATGATTTCATGCATGTAGCAATACAGGATTTCAGCTCACAAGCTTTGCGACTGCCCCTATTTTTTAGGTTGTGACTGTGGTAACTGCTCCATAAGTTGCTTCCTAATAACCATAAAATGAAGGAGATAGTACAGGAGATATCTCTCATTAATACCCTTTAATTGATTCTATAATCACACTGCAAATTAGTCTGGAACAATCAGGAGTGCTACCATTTTCACTTAGGTGAAAATTTCTAAAGCAAAGGAAGTTAAGTCAAAATAAAGCATAGAGTTATTTCAGAAAGTTTAGTATCACAAAGACAGAAGTGATGAGGGTGAAACAGCTCCAGTTTCATCAGAAATCTCTTGACTGGCTGTGTCAGAGCAGACTATTTTTTTTTTCCCACACAAAAGCTGCTGGGACTAGGGATTCACGCTTCCTGATAAAAAGTAAGATTTTATTTTCCTTTTTTTTTTTTATTTCTAAATAGACCAGGCTTTGAGATTGTACCAACTACCACTGTGGTCTCAAACTAAACAGAAACTCTAATTAGTCTGATGAAAACTTGACCAAAAGAATTTGGTTCTGTATTTTGCTAACAGACCATGGAAATTAAGGCAAAGCTCTACAAACTTTCTCCAAATGGGCAAAATTATAGATTTGTATGAAAAAAGAATCACTATGTTACTGACACCAAACTAATCAAGAACAGTAAAACCAGCTTATGAACCAGTGTTGCCACCCCCCAGAGTCCCAGCACATTTCAGAGGTGCTCCAGCTCTGAGCTACCTGCTGCCAGAAGACAGAGCAGTGCCCTGACAGCCTGTTCCCCGTGGGATGCTAAGGTGCACACTCTGCTTTAATTCAGAGAATACCTACAAAGGCACAAGCCCTGACACACAGCAACACATTCATACTTTCCCAGGCTTTAATGGTGTGTTATTTATTGTCTGTGCTGCTTAGAAGATTTCCTTTACAAGTGTTTTTTTAGCTAAAAAGTTGTACACGGGCACCTGACAGAGACTTGGTTTTACAATCACTTTCAGCTCCTTTTACTGCTCAAGTAGCTGAGGGATTTCCTTGTAGCCAATAAGCTTGGCATCCTTATCTTCCCCCAGGGACGTAATTTTAAAATTAGTTTGCTTTCCTTTACCTCAGACATAAAGTATACAACAAACAATATCCTGACTGAAATTTGAGTGCTTTGGATGTTTTACTGGAGTGATGGAAACTTGCTCTTCCCGATGGAGGTGCCTGGAGAGAGCTGGCTGCTCGCTCACTGTCAACTTCCCTCCTTAGAGAAAAATTCAAATTAAAATACTGTGATCTTTCAGAGACTTCCAAGGTCCCTGTCATTAGCAATTAGCAGGACTGCTGAGAAATACCCAGAGCTTAGTTACAGGGAGATGTATGCTCTTCTAACAATGGCAGCACTGCGGATGTCATCCCTGAACGTGCCCAAGGTCGAGAGCCACGGCACAGACTGGTGAGCATCCACCCCCCCAAACCCAAAGGCCTCCTGCAATCCACTCTGCAGCACCTCTGAGCCTGGAGCATGGATGTGTCATCCTGGATTTCTCTCCAACGGGAAAATAGATGAGAAACATGAGAAAAAAACACCCACTTTGTTTTAGTTAATGGTAGTATAATTTATAAGCCCGCAAGAAGCTCAGATTGAAAGTCTGATTGACAAGGAGCTGATCATCCTCCCCTCATCACTACAAGGGAGCACATGAGTTAATATTTCAGGCATGATCTGAGGTGGCAGCAGGTGGGTGAGGTGCTGGGATTGACACTAATGCTATTCTGACAGGCTGTGACTTTCTGAGTGCATAACTACAGGGTTAGGCTCAGCCACGATCTTAGATCCAGCAGCGATGGCATTGCTAGACATCAGAGCCAGAGAAATATGGAATTGGTTGCCTAAAACCCTCCTCCTTTCCATGGGCATTTAAGCAAATACACCTATCATCTCCTGGCAGGTTCACATGTCACAGAAAGGGAGGGATGAGGAATGAGGATTTTGGAGCTTGCCGAATAAATCATCTCTGCTTGGAATCATCTGCTACACAAAAGATTGAAACCCTCTTAGAGGTTCCATACTACCCAAACAAAGGATTGAAAAAGTGTTTGGAGGTGCCCACCGAGTTTATCCTTTCTCAGAGATATTCAGATTTCCATTTTTTGTTGTTGTTGTTCCCAGGCTACTTATAATTTAATTCAGCTAAAAATTCATAGAGCACTTCTAACTATCCATCTAACTAGTGCTTCCTCTAACTGGGAGAGGCCTAGGGAAAACAGCCTGAAACTTTGAGCTCAAAATTCTTCTTTTGACTTCAATGGTGAGTAATTCTTCCTAGCACTAAATTTAAACTCACAATGCATCAGCAATGACCTACAAAAAGACAGAACCAAGTGGTCGAGCAGTAGCTCAGCCCTGGAGAAGCCTTACTCACATCCAGTTTCTAAACATTCATTTTTTACAATGTGAATCACTGCAGAGCACAACAGCTGGTCCCAACTGGCCCCACAGAATTTTGCACAAATATTACAAAACACAACACCCCACATTTCCCCTTTCTAAACACTATAACAGCCTAAAACCAGCCTCAGGATAACTGAAAGCTACAACCTGTAAAGTCTTTTCTTTATTACAGCTTCTCAGCAATGCCCACCCCTTCAGCTCTGCCTCCAGTGGTGTTGCCAGGAGCTGTGGAGCTCAGACAGACAGACAGACAGACACAGAGCTGCCAAGATCTGCTTACACCACTCACCAGGGCTCTGCTGCATTCACAAGCTCTCAACACTGATTGTGCAAGACGTATCCTGCAGAAGTATGAATTCAGGAGTCCTTTCCTCCCTTTTCACAGCCTTGAACAAGCTCAGAGAGGTCAAAGCAGAGCAATGTGCACAGCCTGCATGTGATGTTAAACCCTTTGTAGGGACCAGGCAAATGGGAAAAGGCATCTGGTCCTGACAGTGGAGTGAGATGCAATCTGCTGTGGTGCAGGAGCACTTCAGAAGTGGTAAAGCCACCAAACAGAGCATGGATCAATTTGCTATCTTTGAGTGCAAAACAGGAGGAGTAAATTGACACCACCAGTGTCACAGCATGGTTTCACTTGTCATACACCAAAGCCTGAGGCAAAAGCTGCAGGATTACCCAAAGACAGACTCAGAGAAATACAGTAGGACCATGGCATTAATTGAGTAGATTTCAGAGAAACATAATAGGACTGTTTTTCAGAAAAATAACACTTTACGAATATGAAGCCTATTTGCCACCCAGTGACAGGGGGTTTCTGAAATACAGCGGCTCAATGTGCTGAGTACAGCTTTTCTGGCTGACCCAGACATTGCACAAACTCCAGCTCCAAATGACCCAATATTTCATACCACTTTTGACTCAAATATATTCATGGAGACTAAAACTAAATTAATAGTCAGAAACATTTTTCGACTGTGTAAGTGAAACTGCACTTATGAGGAATCTCATTTTACTGACTCTCAGGCATAAGATTAGCTCCTCAGGCTGCTGCTCTGCATCTGATCCCACAAAGTTTCATGAATTTCTAAGGCAGAAGTTATATGAACCACAAAGAAAGGAGGTCCCAGATTCTGGGACAGTCCCTTGAGGCTCAGACAGAAAATCAGTTAATCTTTCAGACATTCAGTTCCCCAAGAGTAAAATGAAGACACTATTCTTTTGCCTATTTTTACTATAGGTGTTTTGTGTTATTCAAAAAAAATATGGAGTCACAAGTTATTTAGATCCTGGTGTAGCAGCAATAATATGAGATCTAAATTTATTACTAAAATCACAAGAAACCTCTATAGCCCCCAAGTATTCCAGCAGAGTATATAACTAGCTAGAAGTGCAGCAGAGACAGTAATTAAAATAAGAAAATGAATCATGAATTTCAACAGCGAATTTAAATGCAAACTCTTCAAATGTGATGCACAGAAGCATCCTACAAGGGTCTGGGAGGTTGGCAAAGCGGATTAGTAAATGCAGGCAACTGCACTGCCATGACCAGAGCATCTCATCTGCTGCAGAAATGCAAAGCCATCTGGAGTGACAAGCTGGAGAGAGTAAAGGTCCCCCAGGCCTCTGCCAAGTCTCTATAAGTCCTATGAAAACGATAAAACAATATGAATCATTTAAGAGCAAAACTATATTAAGAAATGAGTAAGCATCCACTCAAACTGAGGGGATGAGACTAACGTGGTTAATGGTTTAGTACAGGTCAGGTTAGACTCAGAAGTGGGTCTGATTTTTGTACCTTTTAAGTACAGCCTCTGAAGGGCAGAAAAGTACAAACTCAGGCTACTTCCTAACTCTGTCCTCAGCTGTTTTCTGATACACAACATTCCAGCCAAGTCAGTAAGATCCAGAGAATAAAGGGTGAGATTTTCTAGGGCATTTACAAATATTAGCATTCAGCAATATTTGGATTTTCTGTAAAAATCAAGCTGTCTCTCATTTGGAATATTAACCGATGTGATTATCCCAGAATAAATCCATGGAGAAATAAAACTTCTTTTTTGGGGACTAGATGCCATTGTTCATGAGGACACTGAAAGAGAAGAGGTGATGCTCTGGATCAGCATGGCCAAAACATTGGGGTAACCTGGGAAAGGCTTGTTTCCTGATGTAGGTTGAAGAGATGAGGCTTAAATCCCTCAGGCACTTAAAGCCATTTCTTACAAATATCCTAGGATCCATCACCAGGACTCTGAGATCACGATCAGAGCCCTAACTCCTTCAGCAGCCATTGCAGACAAGACCACTTGTTACTGAAACATTCAGCAGGAAGTTGTTGCATCCCGTGGCATGCAAACCTCATTTGTGGAAGCAAAGGGCACATGGCTGGCAGACACATGGAGTTGTTGGTACAAGACAAGAATTTGTCTTCTCTGCCTCCAGGTGCAACTGCTACACAACCACTCTCTGCTTTTGGTAAGATTTTGCAGCAGTGAGACTTTTATCATGTGAAAGTCACAGGTTCTCTTTCTCAGATGGAGGCATGACAGAAAGGCTGTATCCACAAAACAAACCACAAAGAAAAATTATCACAGCTGCCAGAGAGGCAAGAAGGGCTTCCCACCAGGAAAGCCCCCAGTACACAGAGGGATGGACAAAACCAGACTGTGGGTCCCAGCTGGAGCTGCTTCCCAAGGAAAGAGTGTCATGGGGAGGGGAGGGGATCAGGACTGAGGCATAGTCTATATTAAAAACAAGAAATTTGCAATAATCTGCAGGTCTGCAGCACTGGGAGGAGGTCTCAGAATTCTGTAGCACAGGAAAGGCTCACTGCAAGAGGAAAACTCCTCAAGGGAGATCCCCCTTATACAAGACTTAACCAAAATTCTTCCAGCCAGTGCCAGGCAGCATCTGCTCTACAAACCCAAATCCCATTTGTGTGGTACAGCACAAATCTGTTCCACCATCCACAGACTGCCAAGGGACAGTGCCAGCAAAGGCAGGAAGGCAGCTGGACACAGCAGAAGCCTCAGGCTGGGGCACAGACCTGCAGCCTTGGGGTCCCACAGCCCAGCCCTGGGATGAGAGGCACCTGGGCAGAGGGCAGGCAGCAGCAGGAGAGAGTCAGAAACAAAGCACTCTCTCTTTTTTCTTCATGCCATGGACCACGGAGGTTTGATTTCTCCTCCTGGTAACCTTAACACGATGGATGTCACAGAGGAACCCCTGACTGCAGGATTTAGCACTTAGGTGAGTTAAGGGGTTTGCTCTTGGTGCACATCTAAAGTGCCTTTGGTGAGCAGGAGCTGGGTTTGCCACGAGTCTGTCCCACACATCCCTCGTGCTTCCGAGCCACGCAGCAGCCTAAGGCTCTGTCTGACACAGAAACCTTCTCTCTGCTCAGTATTTGTGCTGATCAGTCAATGACAGCAAGTTCAAAACAAAAGATTTTTAGTCCTTGAAAACCAGCACCATATATTTACCAGTGACAATAATGGCAATGTCAGTAATTCATATTCTGCGATTTTTTTTTTGTTGTTTTTTTCACTTTGGCTTGAGATCTGTCAGTATGTTGGGGGATGGTTTTCAGCTTTTTAAGCTCACAAGGACATATTTATGTTTGTACTTCATTGCTAAAACGTTAATTTGGACTTTTTAGAAGTGCTCCTACAACAGAAATTGAAACAGGCATTTGACACAATCAAAGCACTTAATCCCTTAGGCTTTTATAACAAAAAGAAATGTCATCAAAATTGATTTTCCAAATAATGGGGAAAATGGTTTTGTAATTGAAAAAGTCTTTTTGACAAAATTATTCTGAGCAGCTCCAAACCTCTCTTTTTTTCTTTTTTTCCAGTGCTCTCTCTCACATGGGATAGAAAAGTTTATAAACAATAAACAAAGATTCAGAGGATCACCTCTTTCACAAATGTAGTTTTTGAAAGTACTTTTCCTGCTCTCATGCTGGACTTTTAACACATGTAAATATGTGGCCCTTCCCAGCTGAGAACACTCCCTGGCCCAGTAGAAAAGCAGGCTGCAGAGACTTTTCTGCCCAGTGAATTCACCTCCTGGAGGAAACAGATAAGCAACCTATCAATGTCAATCAGGAGAGCTTTCCTTGTGCACATGGGAGTCTCAGATGATATTTCAGAATAATTATGACATAAAACACCCAAAATGCATTCCTAAGATAGGAGTGTTACAACAGTTCTTCAAACTCTGGTTTGATCTGGCCACAACACAGACGGCATGGCTTTCTCTCCTGTTAGAGCCCCAGTTTCCACCTCCCACAAATCACTGTGACTCAGAGTGGTGAGGAAAGAAAACAGTTTTCTCCCTTTCTGCAATACATGTTTTCTCTTTTGCATGTTTCAAAGTCACAGGTGATTCTCATCTCTTGTTGCCTGTGTTGCAGAGCCTTTGAGCCCCGTGGGCAGCTGGAGTGCAAAGCCACAAAGATGAGGAATCACTGGACATAGGGTCCCTCATTTCCCAGGTGTGTAAATGAGAAGGTTCAAAGAGTCAGGTGTGAAGCACTGCTGAAGGTGAATGCCAGCTGCCTTATTACTGCTCCCTTTCTTTTTTTAGCATTACTAGCAGTAAAAATAAAAATATAATTAGGTAAGGTGTTTCCAGTTGCAAAACACTCAAGATAATAACTCAGCCCTAAGGCTCTTTGTCAAAAAAACATTGTTAACCTGCCTTTACACATGGGAAAAGTGAGCTGCAGAGAGGAGGATGATTCACCTCCTTTTATTGAGAAATCCCAGATCCTGATCTGGTTTTCTATAACCTTCCCTAGAAACAGAGAAATGAAAGGGAATATTTAAAGGACACTTTATGTAGACACTAAACTAAACGATAAGCATATAGGGAGGCAGACAGGCTTATCTTTTCTTAAGAAATTGACTTTTTTTGCTCATTTTGACCTTTCATCTCACAATCACAGAAACTATCACTCAGAGGATGAAGTTACCCGGATCTGGATGAAAATGCTCTGCATTTGACTCTGTTGTGAGCTTTGCTCCTTTAAAATTCAAGCAAAGTAAAAATTTTACCTAAAGCATTTTTTATTTTCCTTTCAAGGCTGCCACAGAAACATGCAGTGGCACTATGCTCCAAGTTCAGCTTCACTTCTGACAAGAAAGCTGCTGCAGCAAGGAGCTAACTCGTCAGCTCCCAAATCTAGGGATGGGGGGGAAATACTAAAAATCAGAAAATCAGGTCAGGAGGGATTTCAGATTTTTTTCTTTCTCTTCCTAAAGGGAATCTAAGAAACCTGCACTGAAAAACACCTTCTCTAGGATTGTATCTACTCAGCAAAACTGCCTGAGACCACAGAACTTTTTTGCTGATTATTCTGTAAAAGCATCACTTCTCCTGAGCTCCCAAAGGTAATCAGTAAACAGAATAGTGATTTTTAAATATATTTTTCTGCTTGGCTGCTGAACCACATGTACTCTCTCTCTGCTTAAAGTCTTCCTGGAGACTTGCAGGAGTACATTTTTAGAGCTCTTCCCCAAGCGGCTGCTCAGAGCGCTGGGCAGCCTGGCGAAAAATATCCACCTGCTCCTCAGCAATTCCTTGAGAACTCCTGCTCCTCCTCCTCACCAGTCAACATTCAGATCTTCAGCTGACACAGGTGAGTCAATGAGTGAGCTGGAATCAATTACAGAGTTGTACAAATTTATGAGAGCTGAAGATGTTGCTCCCACTTATTCATACATTCCTTGAGATTCTGGGATAGCACCTCTTGTCCTTCAAACTCTAGTCCAAATTAGGGCTGATCATCAAGGGAAGCTACAACCTGTCACACAACACTCTCCTCTCTAAAATGCTGGGTTCCCCTCTGAAAATATAGGATCAGCATTTTTCACAGTGATGAAACACTGGAACATAGACATTGTTGACAAAAGTGTTAAGCAGTGAGATAACAGGCAAACTGCAATTCTGGGCACGTAAATCTCTCAAGCACAAATAAGACAACACATTTACACACAAATTAATAATGTAACAGACATCAGTCAATGAATGGGAATCATGAAATATTTATTTTATGCTGCTGCAAGTGCTAGTGACCAATTAAAATTATAACTCTGAAACATAGGTGACATCAGAACAGTATTGGTCAAATACAAGTCACATTTTAGCATGTGAATGCTCATTTAGCATGTGAATGCTCATTTCTGAGCCTCGAGGTCACAGAACACCAAGTATACTTTTAATTACCAATTAAATTTACAAAACTACTGCTTCTCTTGCAATGTCTGTGTTTCTGTTTTCTGAACTGGGGCTGCTACCAGCTTGTAACTTTTGTTTGGGAATAGCCTCGAGATGCTAGAATGCTTTGGAGACAAGTCATAAGCTGCTAAAAAGTGGTTACATTATTTCAGAATAGTCTCTCCTGACGGGAGAACGATCTGTGATAAAAAACCAAAACACTGGCACGGTATATATTTACATCTGAGCCAGCTTGCTTTGGACACACAACATGGAATTCAGTTTAACACTTCCACAGGAAGAATACAAATCCCTAAAGGAAGATTTTGAAAGAGCTGGCTGCTTTCTGCTCATCAGTGCATCAACAAAAAAGCAGTCACCATAAAACTCCCATGATCTGCCTGGAGCATCCCATACTCTGCTTTCAACACCCAGGAGATCTTTCAACAGCTTATGTCAGGTGTCTGCCATGCAGAATAGGATGTACATCATGTAAATCCTGTGAAAGTTAGTTACAGCTATGCCCTACATTTGAGGGGAATCCTTAATCTCCCAGAATTCACCTATGACTACAGGCTTAAGTCCACTTGGCATATGCATGTTGATGCAAGTCACCTCTGGGAGGCATTTCTAAGCTAAATTCTTGTATCCATCTCCACCTTAGCTATATTCCCATAAATCTGAGTGACAGTAATCTGACTACACCATCGAGGTTCAGTCCCTCTGCAAGGAGTGATTCATGGAGCACTTTCCTCTTCTCACTGAACTTCTAGTGAGAGAGAAGCATGCCCTGCCTATCTTCAAACTAATATTATTGAAGAACCAGTATTTTGAATTTCCACTAATTCACAGTTGTAAAAAGTGGCTTAAGTGCCCTAAAAAGTGCCCTTCTTACCACTCCATAAAACCTGTTCACTCAAAGCACTGTATAGAAGCAGAAATTTGAGATAAATGAAGGAGATAAAGAAAAGAGGTAGAAATAAAAAAAAGAGATGGCAAGAATCACCAGGGGTGATCTTGATTAGAAAGATGTAGGAGCAGCAATGTTGGGGATTTCCTGGGATCATGTTGGCATGCCTTTTCCTGTCCGAGTGCTCCTGAAGCATCAGGCTCTTTGACTCTAAGCCAAAACCCTGCCCATAACTAGTTCAGTAACCACTACCATTACCAGTTCCTTCCATGATGCTGCTGATTTTCTACCTTCCATCCCCATGGGAGACATAACCAAGGTTTTTGAGGTAGATTCACAAAGCAAGGAACAAGTAACACCAAGTTGAACTAGCAATGATGTATTTGACCTTGATGGTAAGGATATCTTTCTAACACCAATTTTAATGAAGTCCAGAAGTGGATTACTCACAGAAGTTGCTGGGTTTTTGTCACTGAAGGTTCTTAAGAACAGGCTGTACACTTTGTGTCATGCCCTATTCAGCTCTGGCTGAGTCTGCCCTGGGGCAGACCCAGGCTATGGGACCTCTCAGTGTTCCCTCCTGCCCTATTATTGTCTCCTGAAAAAAAACCTCAGCTATAACCTCGAAATAAAGCATTTCAGCTGTAAAACACAAGTTTAGCATAAATTCTTTTGCACAGATGTTCTTTCAGAACACCTATGTTGCATCTACTCTTCCCAGTAGCCCACTGGGGGCTCCTCAGGCAATGGGAAGTCTCAAAACCCTACCAGTTAATCTTTGAATTAAAAAAAAAAAAGAAAAAAAGAAAGGTGAATGTTGGCTAAACCTTCTTTCCTGGTTTCCATTCCTATCAATTCCCCAGAGAGTCACCCAGCTTTCCTAGTTAAATGATTCTGTCCCTGCTGTACCTTGGAGTAATTATATGTGACTTTTTCCACAACAGTGCTTTTCCCAATATGCAGAAGTTTGGAAGAACCATTCCTACTATCAGAAACTTGGAAGAAGAATTCAATGTCAATGACAGCTTCCAGGTTAGGAAAGATAATTATGCTATTAAAAGGCATCCTAGGCTACTTATTTACACCATTTCAAGGGTACAATGTTAACTGAGGAAGGTTGCTCTTTCTTTCAGCAGCAGGTCTGAGTTGTTGCACTGTTTCACCCAGCCATGCTATGGCCTTGTCAGGGTTAAGGAATACCACTTTCAGAACACCTGAATACACCCTCTTTTGTACATATTTTTGTAATATTTATACAAATTTGTTAGTCAATGCACATGAGTGTATTTCCCAAAAGAAGTTTGCCATGAACTGCACTCAGCCAAGGAAATTCACACTGAAAAATGAATTTCTGAATACTTAAATCCAGCAGCTCTCTGGCAATCCCATATTCTTCTGTGGCATTTGAACACGAATCATTTTGGTGTTGTATCAAGTACTTAATGGTCTTTTAATGCTGAGTTTCTCATCTGAGTTTCACTGGGACTTATTAAAAATAGGCTTTTTCTTTTCCTATCATGATTACAGTAACTATGTATAATTATGTGCATTGGGTAAATATGCTAATTGTATAATTGCAATCAATATTCAAGTAAATTGTGACAAACAGAGAATGTACTTAGGGCAGGCAGGACGCATACTGATAGGTATAACACAACTAGAACCACTCCCCTTATTTTCCATTACTAATATTTAGAGATAAATATAATTTATCTAGCACCCAGGTGACCCTTCCATTCAAAGGCTGAACATTAATCCCTGCTGCCATGAGAATGGACATTAAAAGGTACAAAACAGCTTTGTCCAGGGGTGTCATCTGTATGCTGGGAGCAGGACAACCCAAAGGTTAAGCTGGGTCTACTTCCTAAATTTCCCACATCTGCAGAAGACTGACTGAAAAGGCCAGTATTATCAATAATTACTTTGCTTTGTGGGGAGATCTATTAGGGAAAATGAAACAAAGATTGTACTTAAATATTCCGAGGGAGAGAAAGGGACAGAAAATTCTCTACATTACGCTGCTTTATTTTGTTGAAGAAAGAAAGGGGCAAAGAAACCTTAGAAAAGGTGCAAGTTTCATTTCTGCCAATGAATTGATTACTTAATTACAATGTTAAATACTTCACATCCTTTATTTCTCGTACTGCCTCTGCAATTGAATTGACATCTGTCATCATGCATTTGAACAACAGGCAATGTTGTAGTCACTTGGGTGTCCCAGTGCTGTCATGAGTTTTGTTCATACAGCATTAAAAACAAAAGCTGGGATTTGTTTCATAAAGGTAGGCATGACCTTCAGGGAGGCAGGGTGGGTGGGAAGAGAAGAGAGGGAAAAGGGATTTATGTTTGTCTCTAAAAAATGAGAGAATTCAGCTGGGATAAGTTTCCCATTGATTGAAAAAAAAAAAAAAACATCCCAAGGCATTAGAAAAGAGAGAATGGAAATGATGCTGTCAACAACTGAGGTACTACTGGGAGCTTTCAGAACACTCTTCAAAACTAAAAACATTCAGGATGCAGCACAGTGTTAAAATAATGCTGATGCCCATGAAAACATTTATGTACGAGGCAGAGGGAGACAGATTGAGATAAAATGCAGCTTTGCATCCTGACCTGCCATTAGCACTGTGGATTGTGTCAATCCTGACACAAGCCAAGACCACTGGGCTTGACCTGGGTGGGATTCTGTCAATGATCCTCAAGGCAGGAAATTCACCCAGGCCTATTCTGCATGCAGAACAGGTCACACCAGGCTTTCCTCACCCTCCTGTGCCTGTGATGAGGAGCAGACTCTGGCATATGTGACTTCTTTACACAGATGACATGCACAGGTTCAGTCAGATATGCAAAAATCTTTGCAGCTCACTAAAGAGGGCCATAATTTTGCTCAAATGAAGGTCAAGAAGAGGTCTGTGAAGTGTTGGCTTGGCACAACAAAGGTCCAGCAATGTACAGCATCCCATGAAGGATGTAACATTACCCCAAGAACCTGGTTATTGGTGACTTTTCATCTTGAGGCACTCAGCTCTCAACATCTTTGCTCGAACACTGAAATAACAAGTTCTCAGGATCTCTGTGAATCAGACCTAAGCCATCCTAAACTGGCTGTATCCACCCAGAGTCCTTCAGACCACTGGCTCCCACAAATGAATTAAAATGTGTAGGTACAGGTCTCCTAATCAGTGCAGGTGCACTCTCCCCCTGCACCATAAAAGATCTGAATCCATTCCTAAATCACCACTTACATTGGGTCACACAGAAATGAACTTCTGTGCTCTTCCAGTTTCCCAGGGACCTGAAGCAGCACACGTAAGAAATAAGTGCTCCTGGGATCCAAGCCAAATTCTCTTATTGAAAACACATAGTGTGTATTAAAGCACAGATCCTTCAGTGTGACTGGCCTATTTTCATAACACTTGGCTTCCAAAGGCCCCAACAGACAGCAGAGAGTGAAATTGCCTGGTGACCTCTTCTGCTGACAGCCCCTGTTGCTCATCTCAAACACTTTTGATAGAACACAGCACATTCCTTTAAATATTTTATCCACTCAGTGATCATGGGTGAAGGAAAGGACTAACAAGAAATGACAAGTGAAATAACTACATTTCCGGATCTGACAACACTCTTTATTTTTAATTTTACCAGGGTTGGGGATAGACAGTAAAGTACAACTTTGACAAGAAATAAAATAAGTGAGTTTAGGAGTTAAATTACATTATACCCAACCTGATCTGCAAGTTCATTTGGAAGCAGAAGGAAGTAAAAGCAAACAGGCCAAGAAATCTGGTGTTTCCTTGCATTGCCCCAAATGCTCTTTTTCTCTCTGTGAATTTTCTCTTGTAAAAATGCACTAATTTCTTCATAGTGAAACCTGATTCAGCCATAAAGAAGCAGACTATAATGATGATAGGACAAGGTGTCTAACTAGATTAAATAAGATAAAGTGAAATTACCCAATATTTCTAAAAACAGTTTTGTATTCAGTATCTGAAACATCTAAATGCAGTTGTTTGGGAACAGTCTAATGGATGTTCCTATGGAAAATAATTGCAAAATATTAATAGCATATTCTACTTACATTGATACTGTATTTTACATTTAATATTTCTCACCTCTGTTATTTCTTTAGTCCCTTATCCTAGGCAGACTTACATACCTGAATAACAAACAAAAGGGGAGGCAGTGGGGAGGAGTGAGAAAGATTAACGAGGGGTGGAATGGAAGAAAAATGTTTCTCCCAGGAAAAAATTGTGAGAGATCTTTTGAGTTCCCATGGCTAAAAAGCAAGTTTATCATCAAAATGTGCCCACGCTCATTAAGAGTTTTTAATTTTTTAATTGGACTTGTGCAAGTCCAGCATCACAAGGCAAATATCCAGGTGACACTGAGCACCCTCTCACAGTTCCCTCTCAGGGAGCCTGGCCAAAGCTGTTGGGTGACAAATGATTATTACATTTTAAGCTACATTTGAGTAGTTTGGAAACCTGATTTCATTGTGCTTTGGAATAAATATGTCACAAAAATAAATGAAAAAATGAAGATTTTTGTACATTGCCAGTGGGTTTGGGCTGTCTGTGGAACTGCAGAGGTACAGGTGAAGTGCCACTTCCAGGTGCCCAGATTCTTTCTCCTTGTAAACAACTTTTTCAGAAAGGCACAGAGATCCTTGTGCTTTGCAGATGTTCCAAATCTGAGGTTCTTATACTAAAACGTGTTCCTTGAAAATCAATTGGCTGTCAGAGGTCCCAGCAGTGCTCAGTGAGAATGTCAGTCTGACACAGAGTTACACCCTGTGGGAAGCAGCTCTGGTACAAACAGCCCCCTGGCACACAAGCAGCCAGAGCCTGCTGAGCTACAACAGTTCAACAACAACAAAAAAGAAAAAAAAAAAAAAACTGAAAAAGAGAAAGGATCAGACTAAAAAAGATTTCTGGACTGTGAAGTCAGCCCATTAATGTAACAAGGAGAATGCTTGAGCAGCCCCAGGCAGTGAGCGCAGGCTCCAGGTGTACTTGCAGTGACATGGCCCATGCTGCCCCCACTGCCACCAATCCAGCCCCTTCTCCCCATCACTGCCCCCCACACAGAGACGAGATTACGATTATAAATTGATACTATAAAGTGTGGTATGATCACAAATTAAGGCAGTGCTTCCTCAGTGGTCATGCTGAGAACAAACTTCTGCTACGTCCAGTGAAGCCTGAAAGCTACCTAACGACCTGACAAAGCAAATCATTAGCAGCATTTCACCTAGGTCTTAAAATATTTTCATTGCAAATGACTCTCCTATTAGATGAATGCCCCTTGCAGAAAGTAATTACCCTTTCTTTGAACTTGCATTTCAGAAATTTGAAACAATGAAAAAAAAATGACGGAGAAGAATAAGCACACACTTTTTATGACTTCTCCCCCTTCCCTCTGCTGGTACCACATCAATAATGGAGTGAGGGGCAGGTGAACATCCTGAACTTTCAAAATGAGAGTTCAAGGAGACTGCAAAAGATGTCGTGAGCAAGAGGTAGCTCTCACCAGCCATTCCTTTAGGAGAGCTGCTGTGACATATGTGAGCTGACAGGACAGCCCAAGTGAGCTGCCAGGACACTCGGGTCCTTGCTGGAGCTCTGGGGCACATGCCAGAGCACGGGCACATGCCAAACATGGGCACATGCCAGCCCAGCACTGCTGGCTCTCTGGCAGCACTCCCGGTGCCGAGCAGGGCACAGCAATTCTTACAACTCATCTCAAATTTGCACCCTAGCTGAAGGCTGGATTTTCTGAAAGCTTTGCTTGCTGCGTGTCCCAGCTAAGCCGAGTGTGAAAGCTGACAGGAGACGAAGCCACAGGATCTGGGCTGACATTTACAAGTTCTTCAGCTCTCAGAAACAAACATTGACTTGTAACTCTGCATCAGCAAATTATTCATTTATTTTTTCCTGTGTGTGCGTCTGCTGAGAGATACTGGCTAAAATTACTGTGGGTACTCTTTCTGTATGTACCTACATATGTGTGTATATATGCACTAGTACACAGATATTTACAATAGAAAGGAAGAAATCGGAACTGTAAATTAATAATACTATCTTAATTTGTTGTTTTAAATTAATTTTTTGATCATTCACATTGGGTTTGACTCAAAATAACAAGCCCATCTGTCTGAAGAAGATATATCCAGATGCTAATATCAGGACAACAATACAAGACCATGCTATTATAAAAACAAAGATGATTCTCAACACTAAGAAGTCAATATATCTCTTCCGTGAAAAAAATAAAGTGTGTATCTGTCTCTGTATAGGATTTTTCTAGTCTTGGGAGAAAGCTATTACAGAGGATGAATCAAAAACAAAGCAACATTTATTGGTGCTTTCTTTAAGGGAAGGGAAGAGAATAGAGAACAAAATTTGCTCTATCATAAAATATTTACATGGGTTTTTCTGTAAATCACAGCAGAGAGAAAATAATAGGACAGAAAAGGAAGATGATGTTCAAACAAAGATTTTGAAAGTGATTTTCTTCAGTAAAGTTAGAAAGAGAGAGAAAGAAATAAAAAGAGAAAGAGTGAGGCTGCACACACCATTTGAGTGTTTTATCCCTTCCATAACGAGCACTCCCTGCACACCCAGCCCTACAGCAGGAATTGCAGCTGACATCAGGCATCTCCAGCGGTCCAGCACAGCTTCCCAGAGTCCTGAGCACCCCCTGGCCTGCGGTGACACAGCCCTGGGCTGGTGTCACCTTGTGCAGAGGAGCTCAGGGGGAAGCACAGCCCTGGGCACACAGAGGCAGAGCCCAGTGCTGGGGCTCCCTGAGCTCTGCTGGGAGGAAGCACAGACATCTCCCCAGGAGCTGAACCACTGCCACAGCAGCAGCCTCCTCCTGCCACAGAACATGTCCTGCACCATCCTCACACGGGGACAAAACACCAGAGCACAGCAAACTCCCTCTGAGCTGTGTGACCTGTCCTGTGCTGGGGACAAGGCTCCTGCCCAGCCCAGAGTTCTTGAGCTGGGGACAAGGCTCCTGCCCAGAGTTCCTGAGCTGGGGACAAGGGCTCCAGCCCAGCCCAGAGTTCCTGTGCTGGGGACAAGACTCCAGCCCAGAGTTCCTGTGCTGGGGACAAGGCTCCAGCCCAGAGTTCCTGAGCTGGGGACAAGGCTCCAGCCCAGAGTTCCTGAGCTGGGGACAAGGGCTCCAGCCCAGCCCCAGGGGAGCCAAGACAGGTCAGGGCAGTGCTGGGCAGGTGGAAACACCAGCTCAGGGTCCCCAAGGTGTCCCCAGCCTGCACATCAGGGCACATCTGGGGGAAAGCTTCCTGGCACCACTCATATCTTATAAATCTCTCATTTATACCACTGCAATCATAAACAGTTTGGGGTTTTACAGCTGGATTGATTGATTTTTCGATGAGTTTAAAGCTAAGTGCAGGTATAAGTGTGTGCAGGATCATGGCAACAATTCAGAACTAAACCCCTTTGGATTTCAAACACCTTCAGCTTTCACTATGAGCATTTCTACCATCTCTACTAATTGCACCCAGTGGAATTTTCTGGAAGTACAGCTTTAATTTCAAGGGGAGAAAAAATATATTACGTAGACTTTTTAGACATTCGAATTAAAAAAAGAAAACCAACCAAAATCAATCAAACAAAAAAACTCCACGTAGTTTTACTTAGAAAACTCCACAACATTTTCTAGTTAGCCACTTCTAGCAGATTTTTGTCCACTCCAACTCTAAATTCTGCTCAGAGCTGCTAATTTCAGGAAAAAAAGAGAGATGCCATATATCTGATGCAATTCAGATATTGCACTGCAAAAAGTGTCTTCAAAGTGCAGATTTGGGCAAAGAACATCCTGCAGAGATTTGATGAGAAGCTTTTATACTTAAGTGATAGCTTTTGTGTTGTATACAAGGAGGAGGAAATAGCTATTGAGACAGAAAAACGGGGATCTATTTTTCCAGAGAATGAAACATCTGAATATAACAAAGATGATCTGCAGCACAAAAAGCACAGTGGATCACTGACATCTCCCCTCTGCCAGGAAACATGCACAGACTGCTTCCAGCTCACCAGCAATTTCAGTTTGCAGCCTGTGATGGATATTTACTCTTTCTTGTCCCTTAAGTCTGTTTTCCAGCACTGTCATAAGGTGACAGCACCTTGTAGGGGACAGTCAAAGATGGAGATAATGACCAACATAAGGACTAGAGCACTTTTTGTAGTGATTGAGTATTTTCCAAGACCTGCACTTAATTAGAGCTGGAGTGTGTCTCTGGAAATGTGCATGTGTTCTCTCCTCTCTATTATCTGTCACATCACATTTTTGCTCAACATAATGCAGCAAACCTTTGAGTGATTTGTGGAATATATTAACATAGTTTAACACAGTGTGCATAAGCTTTACATGCTAGTGCTGTAACAGAAGGTGATAGGTCAGAATGAAATGGATGATTTTAAAAAAAGTTGATTAATTTCTGTGGCACTGCTTCAAAAAGATCTATTGGAACAGAAAACTCGACTCGTTGTGAATATCTTAATTACACAAAGTGAAAGAACAATGCTGGGGCTGTGATCCTCCCTGCTCGACCATGCATTACTCCTACAAAGTTAGGGAACAGTCAGTGGTTTTTGTAATGTGGGGCTACACTCCAGCACTCATCCCACACACCCTTGCTGGGTCCTCCAGCTCAGCTGTCTCATCTTGGAGCTCTCATCTTCCTTTGCTCCAGTCACCCAAAACCAAAGCTCAGCATGTTCTGAGGTGTTTTTCTCTTGAAGGATGGGATTACATGTTAGAATAAATCTTTTTTTTCTTAGACTGGCCCCCAAGGAGAGGCACAGTGACTTTCACTTGAGCATGCCAAGGCTGAACAGCATCCAGGTATCTGTACAGGACAAGGCACTCTCTGAGACTCTCAGTGAGCCTGAGGGGATTTTTTTCAGCCATTGCTTCCAGTGGGGCCAAAATCATCATCCAGTATTATCAGCTGCCTGGGGAAGGGACAGCACTGCCACATCCCCCAGGCCTTGCTGGGGTCTCCTGGCTGTGCTGCAATAAGAACAGTAATCCATAAAGGTACACATCAGTTTGTCCTGAATCTCAGTCTCTCTCAGCTCTGCTCATAATTCTGAATAAAACACCAGCCAGGCACCCCCTAAGCATCCATCAGGGCGTTGCTGCCACTCTCCCAGTGGGTTGCTTCTTTCTGGTGGAACTAATTGACCTCTGACCTGTTTATTGCTTTAGTGCCACCAATTTATCACCAGTTTATTCATCAACATCTGGTGGTCGGAAAATTGTATTTTACATTATTATCTCTCAAATGGATAGCTAATGCTGCTTAATGGGGCAGTTATATGTTATTATAGATTCATTTTTTCTCATTTTGCTAATGAATGGAGAATCTTCATCAAATAAATATTTGCCAGTTGGCTTAATATCAAAGCTGTTAATTAAAAACAGAAAAATGTTCTGTATATGGAGAGCTGAATGGTGGTAGCATGTGAGTTTAAAGAAGTATCATTTCAGCCATACTGTACTTGCACAGAGGCCAAATTGGCAATCAAGTGATCAGTGTGAGGGAGGCTGAGCTGTATTTACATATTGTCTCTGTAAAATGCTACTGATTTATTTCTCTGGTGCCAGACACAATACAAGCATAACTTAAATTGGCTTCTTTCCTGGCTTTTACAAAAGAAATGGAAAAAAAAAAAAAGAAAAATATGGAAATAAACAAATCTTGGACACAGTCCTAAAAAATCTGATTCCCTTTACCAGCTCACATAACTGCATTTTACAAGGGGGATGGGCAGAGATGGTGTGACCTGGCATGCAGAATTCATGAACCATCTCTGCATAAACATGTGACTTTGGAGTAAACACAGCTTAAGTTGACAAAGTGCAGCACTGAAGGGAGAGCAGGCTGCACTTCAGCGTGTATGCCCTGGGGCTCAGCTCCTGCCCCACAGCTGGGACCACTCGAGTCCAGGCTCTTACACGAGCTCCCCAGTCCCAAAGGACACAGAGTTTACAGTGGAAAAGTTGTTCTTTTACTACATATAGAAACATGCACGCATCTATTACTGCGGGATTCTTTTCTGCACTAACACCTCGTGGTGACAGCTGGTAGCAGTCAATGGCACAGAAACACTTCAGTTTTTCTTACCATAAAAGTCTTTTCTTCTCAGGTCAAGATCCTGCACAGGGCTTAGAAAATCATCTTTACAAACAAAACTGCCGACTTCCACCGTGCAGATGTACAAGTGCATTTTGTTTGCAGACCTGGACTTCACCAGCAATCCTGTATTCCAGGAGCTTACAAATAACTGAGTGCTACCCTGGAATCAAACAGGACTATTCACAAGCCTGATTCACACAGAAATTCAAGTGGGGTTTGCCAAAGTGCTGATGTGAATGTGAGTGAAATTTAACCTGCAAATCTCACATATTCCTTCTATGAAAAGGTGCACAGAGAATGCTGAGAACATTTTTTACCCCCTCATGTGATGTCTAACAAGAAGCTGTAGTTTCAGTTTAAGACTTCATCATCTAGCATAGCTCACCCATGCCATGTTTTCAGCACAATCCACATCATCTTGAGGCAAAGCAGTGTAAGAAATACAAATTATTGTAATAGTGCTATCAAAATGTGAAAATCTCTATTTTTCCAAAACCAAATAGAACATACTCTAATCTAAAGCTACTGAAGCACACAGAAGCTGTGCCAGCTCTAACATATCCATTGGCTTCATGGACCATTAAATAGCACAAATGGCACTATGAATTATTTCTGAAAACGTCAATACATTTCTAATACTCTGGGCACAATTCTCCTAATCTTTGGGTGCACACTCCTTGAGCCTAGGTCCCAGCTCAGCTCCCCAACACCCTCTTTTTCCATTTCACTTAGTGGATGCAAGTCACTGGAGCAGAGGCAGCCCACACAGTCCCAGAATTGCAATTTACCTGCTACGCTTTCAAAAAACTACCAAGGGTGCTGAAAGCATGGGGTGAGCACTCCTCAGAAATGTATATAGTGAAAAGTAAACACCAAAGCCCAGGAAGTCATTATAAAAGTGTTTGGTTTTATTTCTTTTGAGAGCTCTAATGCGTTCTTGAGTGAAGCAAATAAACCAAAGAAAATAGAGAAAGAAGAGGGGGGAAAGAGCTGTGTCAGGCAGATTTACATGGTTTCCTCTGCCACTTGTTTCTAGACCCATTGGCACACAGATGATAGAAGTGCAGAAGAATTAATGCCTCACTAATACAGTTTATGTGAACCTAATGTAGAAGAGTCATGAACCCAGCATTTTTAAGAAGTGAAAAAAAAACCCCAAGATATATGCCAGGTTTAACATTACACCTAAAGGACTCCTTCTCTTGAATTTTTTGATGGTTCAGAAACACCTTACTGCAATATTTTACTGAGTTTGGAATTTGTAATGAATTCTCCCATGAGGCTTTTGTTGCAAACTTACTGAGAAACAGCTGTCAAACTGTAAAGTGAATCTCTATGCTGCCTCTTTTCCAGTGTAAAATAACTTGGGTTTTGCAAGAAAAGTGCCTAACTTGGCGCAAAAAAAACCACCAAAACAAAAAAACAGATCAGCAATATGTACTGAAACACACAACCCTTTAGCCAGGAAAGATCTTTGCTTTATGGATATAGAAAATACATGCTCTTGCAACAAGCTTGAAGCTTATTTATTGTTCCCAAGTGGCTACTGAAAACTCCTTAAATGTTACTTGATGGAGTAGTGATTCTTTTCTGCCTTACTGGTGTAAACGGAATATATCTAAGAGCAGAATATATTGGCAATAAAAAAGGTTCTCTTTTTTCTTTTTTTTTCTTTTCTTTTTTTTTTTTTTTGAGATCTATCAAAATAAAATATACTTGGGAGGCTTTGAAGTTAAATTTTAAAAAATTCTTTGGATATTGCCTTTCATTTCTAAGAGCACAATTTAAATTCATTCTGAGGGCTTGCATGAGACACCTCAGGTGCTCTCTGTCCCAAATTCACTTGATTAATGTTGCCTTAAAAGATTTGCTGAAGAATCAGGCAAATGTAATTAGGGAGAGGTAGCTCAAATTATACGTAGATCATCAAAGGTAAAGTAGACAACCTTTTCAGAGGAGAAAAAGAATCTCCACACAATTGTAATAATCTCAGCAGATTAAAAAAAAATAAATAAATTACAATCATAATTAGGAGAAAGTAATGAAAGCTTGCATGAGTACATGACCCAGGGTCCCTGGTACTTTATCAGCAGAGCTGTCCCACACAGGGCATGGAAACATCACTGGGGCTGAAGGGAAACAGTCCAGGTGCAGAAAAACTCTCAGAAATCTCATCCCATTGTTTATGGGCTGGTTTCTCCAAAGCAGGGATCCTGCAGGGCATGAAACCACAAGGCTGGGGAATGAGGAGGAATTGCCCATTTTCCACGTGGAGTGAAATTCCACCAGTGGCATGACAATTTCCAGAGCACACAGGGTACTCCCTAAACCCTGAATTCCTGTGTGGGTGACATCCTGCAAGAAGTTTCTACACTGGGCTCAAGTCTGAGTTTTGACCACTGAAATTCTAAATGCTAGAGGTGACTCAGCTAAATCATGGTGCTTTTAAGCAAGTGCTAACTACCTCTGTCAAAACTGGAACCCCTGCTCTTGGAGCTGCAAATGCATATGTAAACACCAGAATGACTCAGAGCCAATAAGAATACTTTTGTATTGAAATGCAACTTTTTAAGGTCTTTTTCTTGTTTAAATCTGCCAAAATTCACATTTTTTCCATTAAACATGAAACAGTGCTTAATGCAGTTGGAAACAGGCCATCATATCCCCTCTGAGGTTGGTAATTTATGTTAAACATGTGGTTAGAAAAACAGAAGCCTATAAGACCACAACCAGGAATAGAATAAACATCTTTTCAACACAAAGATGAAAACAGCACTTTGATGGGACACAAATGGCCTCATTATTGCGCGGGCATACCTCCAGACTTCAGGATTTTTTCCATCCCACTAAAAAGAGTTAAGAGGTAAATCAAATAAATAAGGTTCACTAAAGCAGTGTCACAATATTGAAATCATTCAAGTGGGTTAAAAGCCAAAGTGAACTGCAGGCAGAGTGGGGTGCAGGCTGCTCAGCATTACAGTTCTTCCTACACAGAACACCACAATTCCTTGTTCTCCCGTGTGCTTCGTTTGGGGCATTGTGAATTTAACACAAGACCAGGTTTCTACAGGTACTTTCATGCCTGCTGTGCTTTTCAAGAGGCCCTGAGACAGTAGGTGTGAGGCATTTGTCTAATCTTACTGCACAAACTCCTCCTACAGTCCATACTGAGAGACAAGTACTTCCAGAAGGTGACTGTCCCTTCTGCCTTCAGACAGAAGGGTTTGTTTGGGGTTTTTCTTCTGGAAGAGCACTTCTTACAGCAAACATTTCAGCCAAACAACTCGACAAGTCAGATAGCTACAGGCAAATCCCAGCCCAACTGTAAAAAGCACCACGAGCCTCAGAACACCAATGCAATGAAAATACCTCAAATATCACCAGGCTACAGAAAGAGAGCATAGGGCAGAGATTCGTGATGGAAGGGAGATGTTTGCAGTAGTGAATGCTAAACATCTCTTCTGCTGTTTGTCACAAAGGGGCTTGCTCAGCCTTGGTACTGTTAGAAAGGTCTGCAGTCAGGTTATCAACACAGGCCAGTAAGCTGGAAAAGGGCTGGCATGTCCCAGTGGCACAGCCACAGCAAGCCCCTCTCTCTGGGTGTGTGCCAGAACCAGCAGCAGACCTCTGCCCAAATACAGATGTTCCTTGGCCTACTTCACTGGGGGATTTGAACTCTTACAAGGAATTACAACTCTGACCTTTCTGTCAGACAAGGTCTGCTCTTGCTAGGTGAGCCCAGGCAGATTCACACCCTGACATTACCTTCAGCTGCAGAGCAGCTAGCAATTGTTCCATACACGTTTTGCACTGATCCAAGAACTCCAAGAGAAATGTTTTGTTCATTTGTTTTCACATCACTGACCTTTGCAGTGACAACTCAGAGCTACCCATCCATGCAGTCCTGGCTGGAAAAAGGTTGGCTGGTGTTTCGCAGAGAGCATCACACCTGAGTGGAAGGGTGCTTTTGTCTCTGCACTGAACTCAGGTTTGGGGAGGGTGTCTTTAATAGAGATGTGGCAGAACAGAAGCCAGCAAGACTGAAAGCCACCCATTCCCTCTGTAGCATAACTCTCTCCCACTGCAGCCTTCCAAATTTCTTCAGGATTCAGTTCCATGCCTAATTAGAGCTGTAAAACAGTAAAAGCTAAAGAAAAAGATCCAAGAGCACTCAGCACTGTATTCACTCCAAGGACTCTCTTGCAGGCTGGCAGCCAGAGTCACCCTATCCCCAGACAATTTGCCTCCCTCTTTCCTAATCTTGAATCTTTAATTCCCCCATCTAAAACAGGGGCTTAGTGAGTTACTGGCCATCTACTGCAGCTCAGGGGGCTGGCTGCTCTGTAGGGAAAGAAGGACATCCCCAAATGGGAGGAACTGAGCTCAAACATCAGCTCCAAGTGCCACTGTCCCTGATGGTTTGGCTCTGAGGAAAGTAGGACCAGGTTAACATGGAGAGGCAGTAACTTTCAGTAGCTTGATAACCAAAAGCAGGCAAGTTTGCAAACACATGACAGAGTCCAGCTAAGGCACTTGCTTTAATAAAAGATGATACCAACACCTACAGAACTTAATTTTTCTCCATCTCTTAGCCCATGACTGTCCCCAAAGCCCTACTGTTGTTGTGACATCACAAGAAAAGCAGGGATCAGGGTTGGATAATTCACCAGAGAAAACAACTCTCTTTTCTTCCTCCAGTAGTTCTGACCAGCACAGGAAACAGGGAGCCTTCAGGAGAGGGAGGGAGGGAGGG
>VXAX01007566.1:93968-112417 GCA_013399835.1 Leptocoma aspasia | reverse complement strand
AGGGAGGGAGGGAGGAGGCAGCCCCAAAGCAGGAAACAGCTCAGACCTGGGCTAAGGACACACAACTGCAGCTTCACTTCAGAACGTGACCTGGGTTTGGATTACAAAGGCACTTAGGTATCCAGAAGTACAACTTCGCTGCCTAATTTGATTTTCAAAAGAAAATTAAGTGGATTAGGGGTTAGATTTTTTTAAGGGATTTAATTTCCTACAGGGACAGAGGAGTACCCAGTGGGAGAGTATTACAACTCAATTAGGATTATAACAAAGAGCTTATGTTTGTTTTCCCTATTCACACAATTTATAAGGGGTTGAAGGAATTTTGTACAAATAATCAAATTATAGCAAACCTAAAAACGCTAAAAACACTGGTTTCTTCTGATAGAGATCAGCTGTATGAAGCTTCAGCCCAAACAAAATTTCAGAATATGATCACTACCAACAAAAAAAAATTAAAAAAAAAATTCAGGAAGTTCTGCTGCAACAATTACCCTAAGCACTGGGGTTTTTCTATAAAACACTGGTATTTCACTCAAGGCATTTACCCTCAAAATCTAAAAATAAACAAATACTGACAATTTTTTATTTGTTCTTCTTGTAGATATCTCAAAGGAACCTCAGTTTTTGGTCCTTTTTTACCCTCCCTAGTGGGGAATATCTTACTGCATCCTTCCACAATGAAGACAACCTCTCTTGGTTCTCCAATGTTTGTTATTTGTTACACTCTGAAACAAAGAACTGTACTGAAATCCACTGCCCCAAGTATTATCTCATCTGATTTTGGAAGGAAGGATAACAAGCATAATCCTGCCATTTTTCCTGAAATCCTAAATTCCCCATATTTATAAAAAGAAATAAATTCTCTGTATGACTTTAATTTCTTCTTTAGCTTTTCACACACCTTCTACAGGAAACATCCACCTATTTGAAAGTGTAACATTTACCAAAGCTGGTTCCCATGCCAAAAGATTTAATAACAGAGACTATCTTCTAAAGATGTAGGAAAGTAAAACTCAGAATCAGGCATTAAGATCTCTCACAACTTCCTGCTACTTCTGTCTAAAGCTAAACTACTACAGTGTGACCCTTTGTTTCCTAATGAAATACATTTGGGAATTAGGGAGCTGGCAGAGGCTGGAGCCAGGGCTTTGCCCCATGGCTGTTTGGAAACTTTGGTCTGGTTAAAGACTTTCATTACAGTGATTTTTTACACATGCTCCTTAAAAGCTGAGAAGTAACAGCATAACTTTATCAATTCCATTTTCACTGTGCAACGGTGCAAAATTCCTCCCCTGAGGCAGGCGTGTTATCTCATTGAATTTAAAAACAATAAATTGAAAGTAAAAAATAAAAGAAAGGGGGAAAGGTGTAAGAAACAGGTGGAGAGGCACTGAAGCTGTAGGAGTTCTGACAAACCATCTTGGCATAAAGTCCCAGTGGTGATAAGAAACTGTTCTGTGTGTTTTGTTTGTTTTTTCACATGGCAGAACATGAAATGCACTTGAGGCGAAGTTGTAGAATATTGTTAAATTAGTGGGCTTATTTTATTAATACCCGTGAGAATGTAGTGATGAGAGAGAATTATTCTGCTGCACAGCCCATGTAAGAACACACAGTAGCACATGTCCCAGCCCTGCAGGCTGTCACTTGTACCCAGTGAATGTGAGTAAACACCCCTTGGTTTAACACAATATCCTGAGGTAGTATTTCTATACTGGGAATTTCATACATTGCGTTTTCTTGCCATAATGGATAAATCTAGTGACCTTTATTTACAGTACATCAAATCCAACAGACTATTCTCCATATTTTGGCCTTGGAATGATGCATTTAGCTATGTGTGTCTTCTACCTTGTACCCTCATGGTTAGGTAAATGACTTGGAGTCAATTAAACATGCAAAACACACTTTACCAAGGCATATTCTTTAACAGAAACGGAACTTCCATGTCATTCGTCCCCCAGGCAGTATTTGTAGCCAGCAAAAGAAACCTAATGTGCACAATTCTCTTGATAAGAAGAGTGAAAATTAGAAACATGGAGGTTTACTTAAGCAGATTCAAGTATCCCTGGAAACAGGTAACTAAAGCCAGACAAACCTTGCATGCTTCAGCTCACTTCAGTGTGTTCATAAACCAAATTCAGGTTTTCTGTTTGCAGGGTTTGGACTCTTGCCTGAAGAGCCAAGTTAGATTAATTTAAATCCCTGAATTAAAATTTCACAGGAAAGACAAGAGAAGGCTGTTGTGATGTGATCCAGGACAGAGCAGATGCAAACAACAGCCCAGGTTTAACAGAAAGATGCAGGTTTGCATGTCAAGTCACCTTGGGTACAGATTTCTTACCTGCCTTTAAAGGTTCTGCAAAGGGCACGCGTGCACAGGGAGAACAAGGCCTTGTCATGTCATCCCAAGTCAGGGCTGGTTTGTGTGTGTGGATGAGATGCTGTTCATGGTTTGGCTTTCACAGCTAAATCCAATAGCTGCAATTCTATATGCTAGTTCAATTTTGGTAGGTTTGTATTTTCTGAAATTTTGATTTAGGCACATAAGGTGTCAAGAAAGAGCAAATATACCATGTGCTTTAATTTATTCTCATTTTGTTACCAGAGGGAGAAGAAATCTCACAGTAAGACTGTATTAATCTGTCTTCCTACAGTGCCATTAGTAAAATGTCATTTTGATTTGAACCTACTGTGACATACTTGAACAAAAAACCCCCATGCTGCATACACTACATATCAGTGTGTATACACATATATATCAGAGAACTTTTCATTAACTGTTAAACTGCATAATGGTGTTCATATATGAGCATGGCTTAATGAGCTACATAATGAAAAGTGCAATGAAAATGCAAAAGGGTTTGGAAGGGCTGAGCTATGAGATGAAACCAGATCTCAACACGTCTTGGGAACACTGAAGTTTGTATAATAAGGTCAAAGTCTCGCCTCCCATTGGTAAATACAACATTACATAAATAAATATTATGCGTGGGGTCCTTATCAGGCAGACTGGTAAGTTCACTGAAGAAGACAAGGCTGATGGATTGTTCCCTGAGCAGCAGCAGTGCTCTGCAGAGATGTGCTTCACATCTGCTCTTCACATGGCGCTGCAAAAAACAGCTACAACCCTTATAAGCCGCTGTGGTGGAAGGATGTTTTCACAGAGACATGTTTGTGTGTTGGAGAAGCTGCCCCAAGACACAAAATGTTGACTGTGACAAGCATGAGGGAAAACAACATCTTTTAGTCCAAACTAGCAGGTTTTGGTGCTGAATGTAATGGAGCAGGTTCCTTACAAGGGAAGATCCTTTCTGAAGCTGTAGCTCCTGGAGGAGATTATGCAGCTCAGGGACTAGTCCAGTAAAGGTAGGGTGGTTTCTCTGGAAATGCACTGAAAGCAAGCTGAAAATAACCCCACATTTGGGGGGAAAAAAGGTTTAAGTCAGTAACAAAACAGGAGAAGAAATTAAGAGAGAAGGTAAAAAGCAGCCTAAGCTCAGCCACAGCAGTGGAAAAAAATCTGTCTGCATGATGCCTTGTGAAGGCTGACCTAGAACAGAGACTAGACAGAGCTAAAGAATAAAGAAGGGATTTATTAGGAGGCCTCAATAGATCCACCTTGGGCAGCACAAGAGCCCAGCCAGGGCTGCACCCAAGATGAACCAAAATGGTCACAAAAATGCACGACCAGTCACGGGGTCTCTCACTTTTATAAGTTTTGGTTCATTAGCATATTGGAGTTAATTGTCCAATTACAGCTTTAGCCCATGAACTCCCATCCTTCTTGCTTTTGTCTTTTCAGTCCACTGTTGTTTCTGCTCTTGGGCCTGAGATTTGGATCATTTGTCCTTGGTCCCCAGCTAGAGAAGGAATTGTTTTGTATCCCTACTCTGAAGAGAGCTCACCACCCCCTAATATGAAGCCCAGACCCACACACTTTAGCACAGTACAGAATTTGAAAATATAACAGCTAAAACCTGAGGCATCATGCAATGAAAAGGATGAAAACAAGACCAAAAAACAACAACAGCAAATAATGTCCATGGCTACTGATTTAAGAGCATTGCAGGGAGGGAGAGCCTTCCTTGTGTGATGAACATTGGACAGCCGTGGTCAGAACTGCTCACCCAGGTCCCATCTGAGGCTGTGGCCACTCTGTGAGAGCCCTTTGCCAATGTCTGTGAACCCCTGGCAGTGCTGCCTGCAGGAACAAACCCACTCACCTGGGCCACTGCCCCTACCCTCAGCCCTGCTGGATCTCCCTTAAGAAATCAATCAGCTCCTGCATAGAAGTCTTGCAAATCCTTCAGTATCCTATCAAAAATATCATAAACTCTTCAGCAATTACCTCTGGCATGTGAAAGGAAAGCTAGCAACGTGTGCAAGTTCGTTGTCTGTTTGCAAACTAATTGAATTCTTGAGGCAGGCTGCAGTATTCCCTTGGATGCATTTTCTTTCTGCCTAGGGACAGAGTGTACAGACATGCACTGGATAAGATAAACATTTGACTGGGATTCCTCTGCCCTCCTCAATTTTTTTGTTCATCAGATTCACTCTTGTGTATATATATTTATGCAGTACATATTAGTTGACTTCTACTCAGTTTAGAGCCAAGTTTCAAAATATTCAGGTACTATTGCACTGGGTCAGAAGCACCAGCAAGTGCTGGACGTGAATCAATGGCTATGCCTAAGCTGCCTTTCCAAGCTGAGCAAGAAAATTCTTCTGCATCACTCTTCAAAACCTAAAAAATACCAATAGGCCACTCCTTTATGAGAAGGCTCAAGAAGACTTCACAGAAATTAGGTTATTTCTAGAATAATTTAAAAGTTTGACAATGACCTTATAAATGTCCATGACAGCTAAGATCTTAATGTGTAACTCAGTGAGCTCTTCCAAGTTACTTAAAAAAACCAAACAAACAAACAAACAATATGTACCAATAAAGGCATAGCAACCCCATTTAATTCTGTTCCCCATGTATCCCAGATGCTAATTAAGAGCTGGTCCTCTTCAAATAAATGGGATCCAGCTTTGCACTTCACTAAAACACAAAGGACCAAATTCCAACCCAGGGTTTTGTTCTGGCCTACCCTAATGGCTACAAAAAGCTGCACAGTTGAGATCTGGATCAGATTCAAACTTTCCCAAAATGTATGTCTGTTCACATCCTGATTTTTGAATCCAGCTCATCTCTAATTATAATTATCACGCACAATGTCAGATCTCAGGTTATACACTTTAAATTTCTCCCTATAAACAATTAATTAGCTTGTTACAGCCTTTCTATAAATAGCCTGTACATATAAATTATTCTCATCTGCTCAGACAAACAAAAACCCCAGCTCTGTTTTCTGTCTTCTGATTTTCCCTAGTGGTCTGCAGCTGTCAGGCAGCCAGACACCCATGTGTGCTCTTCATATTTGGAGATAAAAGTAAGATTATAGGGCTAATTGACAAAGTTTTTTGGATCGACTTAGTGCTTGAGAAATCAGGTTTTTCCCAGAAAATGTCTGAAAGCAGCACTTGCATCAATTTAACTCCGGCAGAGAGCTGCCTCCCGCACCAGCTGAAATGTTGTTCACCAAACAGCACGGCTCCCAGGCTTTGAGGCATCCTGCTATTATGGGACAGGATACATATGGCTGCCCAAATTAATTTTGCTGACAGTTTTTGCAGACTCATCCTATAGGTGCTGACAGGCAAGATCAGCCCACAGCTTCATCTGTGCTCGCAGCGAGCCACCTCTTGTCTCCAGACATGTTCTTTGCTTCCCTGCACAAGGCTCTCACCCCCACACTAGAGATGACCTGGAAACGTGTGCAGCCAGTCCTCTGCCACATCAGGGCATATTCCTGAGACTTGGCTTCACTTACAGACCAGCTTTATTTACACAAAACATCCTTGGCCATGTGCTAATGTGAGGTAGGCTTTGTGTGTGTACAAATATAAATACGTATATTTTATATATATATATAAAAACATATCTCAATTGAACCAATAATTGCAACAGTCATGGATATACAACAAAGCAAACCTCAGTGTGAATCTACCAGAGGCAGTTACCAGAGCCATCCCTTTCAGTCTGTGTGCACCCCACTGTGAAATGTGCACACTGAGCATCTTTGTCTCATGCCTGTGTTGAGACTGAGTAAGAAATATTGGTGAAGCACTTTGGAAGATTGTCAAGCAGTGCAGCCAAGCGTGATGCACATTTTGAAGCACTAATCTATACACTTTTCCCCACAATCTAGCATACAATCGTCATTACACCCAGCCAGGGAGAGTAAACTGGGATTATTGGATATTTTCATGTTTCACTGCATAATGCTGCTATCAGAGTGGGAACGGCAAGACACTGATTGTCCTTGTTTTGTGGCCTTGAAGCTCAGGGAGGAATCACTCTGATTACCTTCCTCAGACCCAGCCCAGGACGGGCAGAGCTTTCCTAAGCTTGCTGTGGTTGTGCCACCCCATTAGCACAGTGAAATGCCCACAAGCACACCAAGCATCTCCAAGGTCCACAGTCCCTTCACCTGTTTATTGCTGCTTTTCAGAAAAAACCACCCTGAAGCCTAAGTGTGTGAGCAAACCTCTTTATCAGCAGAGCTTTAAACGACCCCTTTGTGTTTGTATGAGTGGCCAGAAACAGACTTGCAGGGTCTGAATTCTGCTTTTGGCATGATTTTTGGGTGTCCTTGGGCAAGCCCATTTTTCCTTGTTTTGAATTTTACTGAGGACAACTGTATCATGAAGAATTAGCATCCAGGTTTGAAAATGGAAACAAGGATGGGGCAGTAACTGATACTGGTTTCTTAAGTGTATGTATGTGCATGATGTTTCAAGCAGCTTTCCTCATTTCACACATTGCTGTTCATCTCCCTCACATGAGATGTCCCTAACACACGAGTTTTCCTTCTGCTTTGTCAAATTAGTTACCTTTTGACATTTTACATTTTTGTATTTCATGAAGGTCACCAAAGCAGTAATATCTGCAAACTAAAAAATTCCCATTATTCTGGAGATGAAAACCTACCTTCTGGTTTTCTATTTTGTATCACTCAATAATATGAAATGCCAACTTGTCTTGTTGACTCTTAACCCCTTTTACTTCAGTTATTTAAGTGGCTTAAAGACTCATGCAATAAAGTCACATAAAGTCTCAATTGTGCTTCATTTATCTATGCTAAACTGTTTTAGTCAACAACTGACCTTGATTCATTGTAAGTATGATTTTATCTGGTTACGTTTGCTCTTGGAAGTTATTGCTCTTCTCTCATCCATGCTTTGACCAGTACTAATCTACTCTGTTTTTCATTTTCTAGGCATCCCACAGAGTTCAGAACATTATTGATATTCAGGATTCATCTGTTCTAATTTGAGTTTCTCCTAACTATGACTGCAGACAAAGGCAACTTTTTTGTAGATAAAGACTAATTGGAAATAGAAAAGTACTGCTTTTTTAGATTGTGTTAAGAATTCCTCTCCCTCTCTCCCCAGAGCCAAGTTGAGCTACTCTGTATGTTGGTTTTTATATCCCTGACTAAGACCTGGGCATGTTTGAGCCTCTCCAACAGCACAGACCCCAAGCAGAGACAGAAAAGCCATAATTAGCAGCTGTTGAGTTTGTATGAGTTGGTAACTGGGATAAACCACATCATCCCCAGGCAGGGTTTGTCTGTCAGTGCAGCCACCAAGATCTGAACTAAACAAGAATAACTATTTTTTTCCAAACAGCAAGAAGGAGGACACAGCGGACAATCACCCCAGGAACTTTTCTGGTGGGGCATCATATGGAAGCAAATATGTGAATACACAAAGCAGGCCAGAGGCAGTGCAGAAACTCAAGTAATTGACTCATTGATTACAATATATGGGGGGAAAAAAAAGTTTGTTTGGTTTTTTAAATTCCATTAGACCTCCACATGGGAGAAAGAGGACGTGGGGTCACTGAACCAACACTGCTCTAGCACAAAAACCACATGGCTCAGCAGGGAAGGGACTGCTGGTTTCCATACATCCATCTTCCCTCCTGTTGGAAAGGAAGTTGGGATCAAATCCATCCTCCAGCCCCCACACACTGTGTGTGCAGAGCTTGAGCTCTGTTATCTATGAAGCAGGGAAAAACAAAAATGCCCTGGACCACAGAAGAACAGCCAGCTTCTAGGGGAACATTTCTTTATTAATAAATGTCACAAGCCATTATTACAGCTCACATTATTATCAGCATCATTATTAGGAAAGTATAAATTATGGTGAAATTCTAATTTAAGGAGAAGCCTTTGACAAACTGATTTTTCCTCTCAGAAAAAAATTTATTTTTAAAGATATACTTTAATGTTGTACTCTTTTTAATTAAGAGTTCAACAGTAATCCAGATGGAAATACTTTTAAATCTGAATCTCTCTGTAGGTTCTTTTTCTTTCTAAAATATGGGTTTTGGGGGAAAAAAAAGGTTTTCTTTGCTTTCTCCGTTATGAATAAAAATTCCCATCTATCTCTAATTCATGTTTAACTTCACACATCTCTCTGCAGCACCAATCTCCAGGCAAATCATGCTGCACCTGAAGGTGAAGAGGGTTCTATAGGTGTTATACAAGTACAACACTCTGAGGATGTGCTGGGTCTGTACAGCACCAATCCAAGTGGTGCTCCTACTCTCATTAACATAACTAAAAAAGAAATAGTAAATGTAAATGTAAATGAAACAGTCACCTAATACAGTAAATGATCATCTGTAGTTTCTCCATTTGTTCTGCCTTTTTTTTTTTAATTCCTTGATTTACTTTTTTTTATTTTTCTCCTAGCTCCTCGCCTTACAAAGGACATTATGTGAACACTCCTTGCACTACTCCAAATATCTGCCTGGCAGACCTGTGAGGACTTTGTCTTCTTACCCATCCATACAAAGCTTAGCATTGTTGTGAGAGGTTTATATAGTTACTAACACAATAAAGTGTGAAAATGAACTATAATGATATTACTGCTATTGGATTCCCTGGAGCAGGATCTGTACTGCATTTTTTGCAACTGCATAGTCAGGCACTTTTATTAATAATGGTAAATTTAGAAATCAGTATGCTCACTCATATTAAAATTCTTATTTTGTAAGCAGGTTTATTTTCTCCATAGTAGTTTTTTTTTTCTCTACTATTTTCCTAAATCTTTTCCCAATGTTAAAACATTTTCTAAATAAATGGTTTGACATTTTCTCTGGTATGCACCTATACCCCAAAGAATTCTTTAATGGCTGTTTATGTCTCAGAGAAACTACTGTTAAAGTGCAATTTCTCAAGTAAGCAACATGCTGATGCTCAGTAAATGATACAGATTATTTTAGATAGGAGTAACTGAGCTGGGTAATTCATCTAACCTACCTGAGCTGACAACTCCTTTCATTATTTTAGATCAGTAATTGAGGTGCCAGAACGTGTGATGATGATGACATAAGATGACAATATCAGTCCACTTCAAGCAGCCTGCACATCCTCATCGATGAGTGATGCTACAGGCTCACACCTCAGCCACAAAGTCCTCTCCTGCCTTTTCCACAGGATGAAACAGCTCCAGGGATTCATGTATGATTTCACTTGAACTCCTTTTTTTGCAGTCACAAGCGGTGAGGTGCCCCAGGAACTGTCCTGGAGGCAGCAAAGGGCCAAATGCCATATCTCACCCTTCCCTGACGCTGTGCTCACTGTGGTGGGGGGAGCTCTGCTCATTGCACCTCTTCTATCCACCCTCGTTCTTGTGGGACACCCCCTCCTCTTCACAGACAGAGGGGAGGCAAAGCTCTGCCCATGCCCTTAAATTCACTCCCACACCAAGGGAGAAAAGCGAAACATTTAGGGCACTTTGCTCCCTCTTGCCACCTGCACAGGCTTGTGGCTCTGCAGCTCCTGAAAGCAGCTGAGGACACCTCTGCCTTAGAGACTTCAAGTCCGCCCTTCCTGATCCCCACCTTTAGCAGCCTCCAGACACCTGAAAATCAGGTGAGAAGAGGAATGCTTTGTGCTCCAGCCAAACATTTGCTTCCCTTTCAATGAGCGTTTAATCCTCACATTAGCAGTTTTCTCTCCTAGGGTCACTTCTTGTTGCAAAAGCTCCTCCTGTGTTTTCAGGCAGAGGAACATGGTGAGGGCCACAGTAAAAAAAAAAAAAAAAAAGATGCTCAGAACATGTAACAGCAGCTCTAGTTTAACACAAGATAAACAATTGTATATCTAGATATACAAATGTTGTATAATATGAAACAGAATTGAAGCAATAAGTAGAAACATCAGCCAAGCAGTCACTGTGCTGCGTGGAAAAGCACTGGGAATAGCAATGGCTGTAGGTAACACACTGCATGTGCTGAATGCCCCACAGAGGTTTCAAAGATCATTAAAAATATATAAAAACTGATATTTCAGTATCTCTAGATCGAACATACACCCAAATATATTTTTACCAAGTAGAGCCTAAAAATAAGCACTTCAGCATGCTAATGAAAATATCTTCTCAGCATTGCTCTTCTGGAGAACTCAAGTTTCTGGACACAAGTTTAAAAATCTAGAGCAGGGCTTGCAACTGATATAAAAATATTATGGAGGTAATGGGGATCAACTACAGATGTGATGTGGAGAATCCAAATTATCCGCCCCAACTTACTGTAAATTCTAAGCAGCACAGAGGAAAAATACAGCCACAGATATTCAGAATAAACTACACTTAATGGTGAAAAGTTTATTTCAAAGAGAAGAACTGACATCCAAAGTTTGTGCAGCTACAGACACCTTTAATTAGAAAGCTGATTTTACTTCCTGAATATTCAGAGAACTTCACACTGGCTTCAAGCTGGTTTCATTTTCCAATCTCATATTACAGCAGGAGCTACGCATAAAATGACAAAAAAGTTTTATCCCTGTGTTTTGCTAGAGCTAGAATTGTGCTTCTCACAGCGAGTGGAACTCTGGAAATATTTCCCCTCAGCAATCTCTGCATCTACTGGCAGCAGTCTCAGGCTGTTCTCTGCCACCAGAGGTCCAGCAGCCCGGGCTGGTGGGAGGTGGCAGAGCCAAGCCAAAGTCAATTCCCTGGCAATGAGAGCAGCTCTGGGTGGGTGCACCCCTGGCCTGGCTGGGAGGCAGAGGAGCATAAGGGCATCATTAACTCCAGAGTTAGGGGCTGGAGCAGTTCCTTTCAGTACCATGTAAGCAGCAACAGGAGCCATTAAAACAGGAAGATGATGATGTGATTAATTTTTCTGATGACGTATCATACTGCCCAAGTCCTCCCTGCTTTTTCCCCTCTGGCATGTGAGTTAATTTATATGAGGAACTTTCTACTCCATGTCCCTAAGGATAAGACTAAAGAAAAATGGATACCAGATACCCTGACTGCCTGCAGTTTACTTTTACTCTGTTATAAAAGAGATTATTCCACTGGCCACGGAACTGCTCCTTTTTCCAGAATACTCAGACCACCACCACCACCTCCACTTCAGAGGGGTTTCTTTGCTCTAAGTCCTTTCAAAATTTAGACACACATAGAGAACATTCATCTTCACCCCCTAAGATCCCAGTTCCAAAATTACATCATGACCATCACTATTTAGATCAGAATGAGGTGAATTTGAATAGAGATGTATGCCTCTGGAATGCACATCCAAATAGATCAGGTCAATAGAGGGAGATTGCTTTTCTAAAGTCCCATCATAAAGTCATGATGGTTTGGGGAATAAAAAAAGAAACAGTCCAACAAAAATCGAACCCCAAAACACATACAGACATCAGTCTATTTTTACAGGCCTTTAACATATTAGGCTAAACAGGGGGAGAGGATACCTTGGTTTTTTTATAATTTGGAGTGAGAATAAAAAGAATCCTACAATGTCGCTTGATTTACACCACATGGGTTAAATATTTGAAGCAACTGTTGATGGAATGGTTCTCTGGAAAGAACATTAAGTTCCTCCACTTTGACAGGCAAAGTCAGTGATTGGCATTACAAAATAAAAAAGGCTGAAAAGAATATAAAGCCCAAACAATAAACCTTTCACTTAACACAGCTTCACATGGGCTGTTTTGTCACAAAGCTCTTCTTCATCAGGGTGAAGCTGGGTATACTCACTGTGTCCTTAGAATCTTTAGGTATTAACAGGAAGGAAGAGATCAGAACTTAGTCTATTCCTCACAAGGGAAATTTTTAGCACCAACTTGTCTACTCAGTGGATAACCAGACATTTGGAATTTTAAACAAAAATCTCTCTTCCCATTCAATCCATTCTTGTCTTGATTACAGAATAAAACACATGTTGCTAGATTATGAAACAAGATGTGCATGAAACAGAAACAGGGATGTGCAATTGTCTGCTATAATTTCTGAATTTCAGCAAATTACAATTAACCAGACAACAACAATTCCATTTTGTAAGAACTTTCAATGTAACCACAACAAAATGTGGAGAATACTTTCCAAATGTTTTCTGCTTAGCATGGGAGCAAAAATAAATCTATTTTAAAATATTGCCACCAAAAAAAAACCCAGGCAAAATAGCCACTTTCTGAATAAAGATGCCTTTCCACTTGGAAAGAGGATCCAAGAGTGTTTTAGCTGTTGTGAAGGAATATGGAAAATTCAAGGTGTTTCTCATCCCAAATCAGGATGGCAGTAAAACAATTTCCCCAAAACGTCTTTTACTCTTTAGATCCTGAGCTCAGTGGATTATTGAGGTACCTATCTTCACAAAACCCTATAGTTTAACAGGAAGCATATTTGGCAAAGGGAAATTCTTCAGTTTTGCCAGCACTACCAAAACCCTATTGTTCCACTCTTCCAGAAAGTTAAGAAAACTGTTCTTATAAAAATGAATAACCAATGTAAGCAGTCACCTGTGTGTAGAAGCAACATCAAGCTACATTCTTCCCTGTAACTGTTTGCTGCTGCCATAATTCTGTCTTAAGTACAAATAACTGCACTGCTTTCTAAGAACTTGCTATAAATGCTTTTTGCTGGAGGAGAAGATAAGTGCTAGCAGCTATAATTCAAAAGCAACAAAAGCTGCACACACTCCCTAGCAACACAACAAACGTGAGACCTCCACTTACAACAACAGCAGAGAGCTGGGATGGTTCAAACTGTTTTTTCCTCCAAGAGCAGAAAGAAGGGAAAAAATATCTGATATCATTTCAATTAAACAGATTGAGCAATCACGTTAGGGGATGGTTTTGGTTTTTAATATGTTGGTTAGGCTGTGGACAAGGGATTAGATAGAATAAAATTCCTACAGCTCAGTGAGCATCATAAGGAGATGTGTTTAAGCAGGGATGTGTGAGACATGAAGTCATTGACTCCACAGAGCTCCAGGGACAGTCCTGTGTCCAGCTTGCAGCATCACACCTCGGCAGAGATGCAGACCAGCTTGGAGGGATGGCAGCACAGAACAGTCAGGATGAATGTAGTAGAGATTATGAATTTATTACATCTTGCTACTCCCAAATATGCTACCTTACCTTTTGCAGTAATCATTTCCAATAAGACCATCAAAGTCATCTTGATAATGGATGTGCAGACCTGTCCTAGATGCAATGACTCTGGTCTTTAAATTCACCATTATTTCCTCTACAGGGATTTAATTAGGAGATGTGCTCCAAAGCACTCACTCCCCATTTCTGGACCTTCTAAGACTGACCTTTGATTTGTTGATTTTTGCTTGCTTAAACACATCCTGTAACACATTTTGCAAACTGATTTAATTTTCATTTGCACTTTACCATTTATGCTAAAATGGTCCAACACTCTAACTCTCTTTTTAAAGACTGGCTTCTAAAAAAGAAATTTCTTAAAGTCTAAATCATTCAGTGTAATGTCTGGGAAATGTGCATAATGGTTGTTATTAGGAGTTGTCGTCTAGGGAAAAACACTAAATACATAAACCCACAAGAATTCACAGTAATCCAAAATATGATTTTCTTCCTGGATAATCTAATTTTAGCTACTAAAAGACCATCATAGCATTAATACTAATGTTTGTATTTTATATGACCTAAGCTGTAGCTTAGAAAAACCCCAGGCAGTGACTAAAAAAGCTCAATTGCTGTCCTTAGATCAATATGGAAAAAAGTGAAATCTAGGAGGAAAGAAAGCAGGGAGGGAGGTACAGCCCACTGAATGTTCTGCCTGCAAATTGAGCTGATGGGGGGTTACTCACTCAAAAGATGGGCTTCACCTACACCAGCTGTGGAGATTTTGCCATCTGTTCTCACCCTCTGCAGTGTCCACATGTCCCACACATCCTGTGATGCAATAATCAGCTGGGAGCACACAAACCATCCACCTGTGTTCTTCCACCACAGCTCCTCCTCAGCACTTAAGGGAGCTGAAATACTGCTCATGGCACAGCAAACTTCACACACCACAACTAACACTTCAGAGAACTCAAAACTTCAGAAACATTTCCCTGGATTTGCATTAACACAATGTCAATAGAAGCTTTTATCTTCCATTCACATGCTCATCAGATATTATGACTTGGGGGAGATTTTAGCAGTTACATCTTCGTAAGCAAAACACCCACATTGCTTAGCAAGCACAATACTATTTTTCTTAATACAAAGTGACTCCTAAAAGCCTAAGTTGGAGACACAGACACAGAAATGTTTAGTGACTAATTTTCAGTGCACACTGTAAGATTTCCTTTGGACTTGCATGACTGTGCCTGCACAGAGAAACAGACACAAAAAAAAAAAAAAAAAAAAAAAAAAAAAAAAACCAAAAAAACCAAAACACTTTCTCAGACAGAAAAATCAACTAGGATTTATCTTTTCATGCCATTGAGAGGGTATGTGGAAGAGCAAATCCCCATAATTAGACAGCCCAATTCCCTGAGCAGTGGGTGCTGCACTGGTTGCAGACAGCAGGGCAGTTCAGGTGTCACAAGGGGCAGGATTTGATGGGTGCCCAGAGCCCATCATTGGTAAGGCAGCACCTCTTTGCCCCCCGTGGTGTCCTGTGTCTGCAAGGACAATTGTCCCTGCACAGCTGCACACCTCCAGAGGCTGACCAGCCTAGAGCTGCACTTCTCCATGGGCACAGCTGCAAGCTCCTTTAACTGAGCCTAAAACTCTCTAAACTTAACTGCACCTGGCAGATGGCTTTGTTTCCTCACAGAACTCCAGTGCCCCCTAACACCCAGCCCCTGACAATGTCTGGATGGAGCAGTGTGACAGAGCTACCCCTGCAGCCAGGTATTTTTTGGGTCTATACTGTTATCTGCAAGTAATAACTGGGTATAGAACAAAAGGCTAAGCCAACAGGTGATGCTCAAGCTGCAATTAATGTTTGTGTCCCCACCACACACTACCTGCAAGGTAATTCAAGATAGCTGGAACTTTCCAGTAAGAAGAGCTAATCCCAACTAACATGTGGATGCAGAACTCAATTCAAGCTGTAAATATGCTGAAAAGCCTCAAGTCTACTCAGGCTGTGAAAATTTCATCACATAACCATAGTTTCAATATAAGTTTATAGCAGTGGAGGAGTATCACTCTTGCTCTTACCTTAGGCTAGCATCATTTCCATTATAAATGCATAATGCATATAAGCAGTTCTCTCTTTACCTTGTTTCCATTTGAAAAATAAACCTGGCTTTTTTGTTATTTTATGGATTTTTAAGAGCTAGAATAAGCAGTGTTTACATGAACAGAATATAAAATCAATTCCATCTTGATTACATTTGACTTCAATGAGTACTAAGTGATGCTTTTTCCATTTAATCAGAGAACAGCGTTGAAGCCACACTATTTGCATTTTAATAAAAATTCTCTCAAGATCCAAAAAAGTAGCAGCACAGCTAAGTGCCTAAACATTAGGAATTCATCTTTCTTGATGAATATTAAGATTTAACTTGCTTAGATATTATTTTGCTCTTAATTGTAAGACTTATTTAATAAATAGAACCAGCTTGAAAACCACCAAAGTTTATATCTACCTTCAAAGCAATTAAAAAACCCTCCATATGCAGAGTTTTCCTGGAGTTTTGTGTGTTCACACACAACTGACTATGTGTGTTTACATGTATGCAAGCACACACTTATGTATGCACATCTCATCCAATTTTGCTGCAGGCAGCAGCAAATGTCCCTGAAGGACTGAATAAAATCTCTTAAAACAGCATAATATTTTAGCTGCTAGAAAAATAATACAGCACATCATTACCCTCTTATATTAATAAAGGATGAAGCACAAATTCAGAGAACGAAGTGTCAGACTTGTTTTACCTCATGACAAGCATAATATATTTTTCCCAGAGTCTAAAAATGTCAAAGTGGGCCAAAACTAATTCTGATATAATTAAATCCATTAGTTTTAATGGAATTGTGCTATAGATTAATTTATGGCAACAACTAAATTGTATCATTCTCTTTCTCACATGGTGGTTGTATTCTGAACGGTCAAAAAGAAACAGCAGTGGGACCACAAACAGCAATGAGTTTCCCAAAGTGTCTCTCCTGAATTATCTTTTAAATTACAAAGTCACATTAAAACTGAATACTGGAAAATTTGTATTACACTGCCCTTTCATAGCAATCTACAGGTTTGCCAGCAAAGCATCCAAAATTTGTATCATGAGGATTACAGTTCAGACTCTTTAAAAGAAGAAGGAAAAAGGTGCTGATTTCTGGTTGAAAGCAAAGCCCACAGGTACATAAAAAGCAGTGAGGAGCTGGGCAATGGATCTGTACAAGGAACGGCTGCACACCGAGATCTGGAAGGCCATTTAAGGGCTTTGAGTGCCCATTTCCATTACAATTAGCATTTAGTTCCCCTGGGTAGCTTTGAAAGTCTCAGCGTAGGTGTGTACATAAGCTACATTATTACTGAATCCTAAAACAGTTCAAGGAACATTAAATTTTATATGCCATGTTCTCAGCTGATGTTACTCAACAAAGCCCCACTGAGGTCATTAAAGTGCTGGTGGTGGCTATTGGAGGAACTGACGTGGAGCCTTCACATCTTACTCTTTTTTTNTTTCCTTTTCCTTTTTTTCTTTTTTTTTTTTTTTTTTTTTTTTTTTTTTTTGCCTAGTTTGTACACTTTGGATCAATAGCTTCATCACCAATAATGATCATTTGTAGATTCTTCACAACAACTGCAAATTAATTAGATGTTGCAAGGGTTCAATTGATTCACTTGCATGTCACAGAATTATTGATCTGCCTCCCCTCAGCAGCACTGCCAGCTGAAGCTGTGAGCAGTCAGCACGGGGGACTTTCTCCTGAACTGAGCTGCAAATTGTGAAATTGCTCGAACTTCAGTGGAATGGCAGTGAAAAGCTTGCAAGGCTCCTTGCTGGTTTGTATTTGCACAGCTTGCTACCGGGGAAAGGGAACAGCCCCATCAGTCTCACAGCTCTGGCCCCTCACTCTGGTTGCAAACAAGCTAAAGAGCTCTCCCTCGAGTATGGAGCACTGCCATGGATTTGTCCCCATGCTTTTATTCCAGAACTGGCTACAAACGCCACTCTTTACTGGGAGAAGAGCTGCAGTGCCCTTCTAATCCTGTCCCTGTCCCCAGGAGATTTGGAGCTGTGATTTGGAAGAAAGGAGTCAAAACAAGAAGTCAGAACTGGGAGTTTCTTTTCAGTCTGACAGCTGTGATTTAGTGTCACTGCTACCAATAAAAGATGAGCAACTCTTACAGCAAACAAACATTTTGCCTCTATGGAAATCTAAACAAGGTGTAATATTTTGTAGTACTAATCCTTCCTCATTGTTTATGTCTTGGGAAAACACGATTGCTTTGACAAGATGCTCCTGGCATTAAAATTAGACAGGATCCTAGCCATCATTGTTTCATCCAAGTATTTTTACATAAGCTTTGTTGCAGTGGTTAATGATTTTTGGGTTTTTTTCTGATTATGACACCTGTTTAAAACAGCAACCTTTAATTTAATCAGCAAGTTCAAGCTCCAAACCTTGTCTTTTTAATTAAACACCATTGAAAGCCTGCAAAAAAAATTACTCATTTGAGCATTAAAATGAATTTTGGAGCAAGTAAAAGTGTGCAAAAAAATTAAGGCATTTAATCATAAGCTAATTAATTACAAAAAAAAAAAAAAAAAGAAGTAATTTGCATAGCTTCTAAATTTGACCAATACACAATATCTGCTCCTGTCACAACCCAATATAAGGAAGCAGAAGCTTTCTGATCTGAGGGCAGCTGTTCCACCCCACAGCAGCTCAGGATCTGTCACTGTCAGTACTGACCCTGATTTGTGCCCAGATCTTCAGCCCCCACTGATTTCAGATACACCACGTGGAGCTGACAGACATCTGGGGATAATTTTAAAGCAGTGATAATATGGGAGCAATCATTGTATTTCCAAAAGGCAAGGGGAATCCCCTTATTCAGGAAAATGTGTCCCAGAAATTTGAGTGTTTGCATCACGGTGGAGCCAGCACCGA
>VXAX01007566.1:0-93824 GCA_013399835.1 Leptocoma aspasia | reverse complement strand
GCTGGTGTTCTTTCACACGGAGGGGTCACCACTTATCGTCGTGGTCCACACACAGAAGAAAGGACTCTTGACAATAATTTCAGAAGGCTAAAATGATTTATTAAAATGACTCCATAATTCTAATATATTTCTATATCTGCTCAGCAGAGAGCATTCCATGCTCCTGCTGCTGCTTCGTCCAGGAAAATGTGTCCGAATAGTTTACAATATCAGAAAGATAAAGTAATTTCAGTTCAGTCTCCTCATAGGTAGGAGGAGGCCAACCAATTCCATGTCCTTGAAGAACAGACACAGATATTTTGTTTACAGAAAGCTTATACAGAGTAAAAGACAGCAAAAGGATGTTCTCCCATGGGAAAATGATCAGAAGGCTTACACACAGAGAAACTTATAATATGTTCATAGCAACACAGTTGTTCCCTGGAAATTCAGGAAACAGCACTAGAAGAAACCCAGAAAAGAAATGAAATGTGCATTTGTGTTGAGAGCACAAACCACAGGCTGAGGGGCTGTGACACAGATGTGTCACACGAGGCACGGTGGCTCTCACAGCAGACTCTGCTCAGTGCCTACAGGCAGGAATGTTTGTACTCTTTCCTTGTTGCTTTGGCATATGGAACAGATCCTATTTTCCTTTTTTGTGTTACTATTATTCCTTCCTCCCTTTGTTTCTCAGCATCTCCCACAAAACACACATTAGAGCTTCACTTTATTCATTTGATACATCAAAGCCCATAAAGAATCCCAGATACTCCTGCTGGGAAGAATGAAACAGTGATTGACTTTCAGATTCCTAGAAATGCTGGGAAACAAGAGCATTTGTGGCCATATCTTTCACCTCAAAGAGGTGTGACACATGCTTGGGGTATCTACAGGAATCCTGCTGGACAGGGATATCCCTGGGCACCCCCAGTGCAGGAGCTTTACAAACTCAGCACAGCATTCCCGGTGACCAAAGCAGCTGCCACAGATCCTGCCATGGACTCCCACCACTGCTGTATTTTCACCATCTTCTCTCTTTTCCTGCATCAACCCCACAGATATTGCTAGAAGGAAACACCAAGCCATTTTCCCCACCGTGGAGCTGTAGATGATGTTACAGACCCTGCTGGCTTCTCACCATTCCAGTTCTCTCTGCCCTACAGGCAGCCCTGCTATGGCAACCCCTATCTGATGCTCTCCAGCCTTCACTGGGATGTGTCATACCTGGTTCAGTTTTCCGCTTCTTTCTCAAGTGTAGCAAGTTCTTTTAAGTAATTTTGGATTCCATTCCTGAAAGAATGTACACCAGGAGCAGAATATATTGAAAGAAGTACTGCATATCCACACTTCCTCTGTTTTTTCCTCAAAATAGGGCTTGACTTGTCTCTGCTTGTATCACCTTGGGGAACCATCTGCTCCACATTGGAATATCTCTCCAATGCACAAGTCCAGTCTATCACTGAACAACACAGATAAACTCTGCACCAAGGGCTGTCATGTCTTGCAACATAACCTAAATGATTTTTCCTTCCTTGCACACTCACCAAACCCATAACCATGCCTGAAATAAATGCCCTCAACTGAGTTTCAATGTGTCCATTCAGAAGAAATATTACTAAAATTAATAAGAATAAATTAACTGCACATTAAGGTCACTGCTTCTGAATATTTTACCAGTGTTTTTAAAGCACTGTCTGATAATTTGGTATTGATTTCAATGCCCTACAAATTGACCCATCCCGTGGGCTTTGTCTCTTGCTTGATTCTCCTCCATTAAGGAGTTGACGATGATAGTTTTAATTATTTTGCAATGTTCTTATTTCAGAAGGAAGAAGAATCACAATCCTTACTGAATCCTTTTTTCATCACAGACCAAATCAGAAGGATATAATTACTTCCATGCTGATCAACATCATAATGGATTTTACTTTAGTTCCTACCATGAAACCCTTCACTGTAATTAACAGCCCAGAAACTGATAGTATGAACGTGATTCACTGCTGTACAATCAGATCTCTGTTTTATATAGCTGCCCTCACTTCATGGCAGTACCACAATCTCATATGAGCCACAAGCTCATTCATACAAAGAGGTGAACCAGCAGTGATGCTCCAGAGCTCCAAAATCTCAGGTGGAGGCTACTTGATGCTTCAGGTGCTGTTAGATGCACCCAGACCCACAGAACCACAGCAAGTTTTCTTACTGTCTCATTTTCTCAGTGTTTTCACCAGTAAGAACAAGACAGGGGGGATATGATTACAGTACATTAAGAAATCCCTAGAATTTGGGGCTTGTGAAGAGGAATTTGGTCCCCACACAAGAGTCTTATTAATGCACAGTAGGATTCCCTGCCTTTCACTTACACAACACTGGACCCCAGCACCGAACAGAATTAAGCCTGAAGTAGGAAGGGATATTACCAAATAATATGCCTTGAAAGTTGCAAATCCTTAATCTCTGTCATCTTTCTGACTGCTACAGCTACACTGTATCCTTCTTATTTTCTGTCGTTTTTATGATTATACCCTCAAACATCTCCACTGTTTCCCCACTCAGTGCTAGCTGCAATGTGTGTGTGCCACTGCTTTCAAAGTTATTTGGAATTACAGAACTGGGGGGAATCAGGGGACAAATAACCATTTAGCTCACTCCCTGCATTGAAGGGGGATAAATATCCTGGGTATTGTGGGTGGTTTCCCTTAATTTGATGGTATTTTGAGGCCACCATGTTCATACAAGTTAAATGCCAATATTAACAGACTTTTGGCCAAGAGAAGATATTGAAGTCAAAAAAGCATTGCAATGCCACTGAAGAGATCAGAGGGATGTGAAGGTGAGCAGAATTAGAGGGGTAAGAGCTACAGATCACCTGGGAAATGAGCAGCCCAGGAGTGCACTCCCTGTAGCACATAGGGAGGTCCCAGAACAGTTATAACAGTACCAAATTTTCCTACTGGGCTCTCAAGAACTATGATTAGCTTGATAGTCTTTAATTACTTCACAGAAAAGGTTTTAAGCAAGGTTTTCCCCACTCATCACTTTCAGTCCACATCTCAGGCCACCTAATCCAGGGTAACACCCAGAGAGGAGGATCATCAGATTGAGTCACAGCAGGAGATGCTGCTTTCCCCAACTATTTGTGCTTCTAAAAGCTCTGAGCTGCTGGAAACAAACAGCATGGCCTGTGCAGCCAGAGCAGGGTGAAGCACCCTGTTGTCACACTGCTAGCCCATCTTAATCATCCCAATTCCTACAGACTGCCAGAGACAATTTCACCCTTTTAGCTGCAGCACTAAGAAATAAAACATGTTAATTTTCTGAAATTTTTGTTACCTCCCTCTTCACAAACTAATTATTTTAAATTGCGTTATCTGTATAAACATATTAAAATTCCAACTTCCATTACAAATCCTATTCTTGCACGACATTTATAATTTAAATAATATAAATCCCTGAAACCAGGTTCCCTATAATCCCCCTGAGAAGCCTAATTTGGAGCAGTGGAGAGCAGAGTGCTGCAATGGTGATATGAAGGCATTAGGCAGCAGAGGGACCTTTGCAGCACAAGGTAATTGCAGTGTTTACTGGAGCTGTCCTGCTGCAGGGGTGGATGGCTCAGGGCAGCTGCCAGGAACAGGCAATTAAACACACATTGTTAATCTTACTTCAGTGTGCTGGGGACAGAAGGATCCTGGTATTGCTCACACAATCACACACACCTCCAGCACACCTGGACACTGCACAGGGCTGGACACAACAGGTGGTGTGTCTGGGAGGTGTTGCTGCATGTTTTTAATTAGAAGCCCACCTCAGTATGTTCAGGATACTGGGCTGGGAGTCACAAAACATGAATTCTGAGTCTGCCTTCCCCATACAGCTCCTGTCTCCCTGGTCTTTACAGCAGGGATAGCTTTGCCCAGGTAGAGATGATGTAGCTCACAGCAGACAGCTTTAGGCACCAGTACAGTCTCTGTACTCCCCAGACACTCAGAGAAAAGCCAGACCCTCCAGAGGATAACTCAAAGGAAGAGTCTGAGCTGTAATTGCACCTTCCATTTCCTTTTCCTGCAGCTGAGAGCTGAGGGGACCAGCACCCCAGGGCAGGTCACACAGCCTCTGTCACAGCTGAGGCACTGCAAGTACCTGGCAGTAGTAACTTCCTTCCCCACATGTAGATGACAGATGCTGCTTCAAAAAACCAACAAACAGAAACAAACAAACCTGCAGAGTTATTAGGGTCATTTCTGCTCTGCCAGGGGTTACTGAGGCACTCAAACACCTGCCAAACTTGCCAGCAGCACTGCCTTTGAGCAGTGCATTTGGAAAAAGCAATGGCTCAGTTTAGTACCCTGTTGCCAGGCCAGCAATTTGCTACCAGGGAAAGGAGCAGGTGCTTTTCCATCCTCAGTGCTGCTGAAACAGGAGTTACCTTTGCCAGTCAGGGCAAACATAAAGTGACCCCTGTTCAGCAAATCTGAAACACCCACTGTCACACTTTGATACCGTTTTTTAGTTGCAATTGCCACATGCACATGTGGTGCATCTGTTGCAGAAATTAATATTTTTGGTCATTCTAACACATCCTTAGTCAGATCTGCACGTACAACTATCACCACATACACACAAGGGATGGAGCAGCTAGTCCAAATTCTTTGCTGTTTTTCCAGCCCCTGATCATCTGTCACATGAAGTGAATGTGACACCTGCATTTCTAAATGTCTACACTTGAAAGTATCTAGGATGAAACAGTTTCATATGTTTTTGTCCAAGCCTGTGCAATTGTCCCTAGCCTAAGGTTGTTGCATCAATATATTGCAAAATACTGGGGTGACACAGGGCAATACATGACTAAAAACACAGAAAAAGCCTTTATGTATCTGTGCAAATATATTTACCAGAGGCAATCCTATTTCAAACCAGTCAGAATCTGAAGCTAGGTTTACAAATTCCCAACAGAATTTTACTTCTAGACTGGAAATAAAAACCAGCATCAAACAGATTAAAAATTTTCCTGTCAGTGTGAGATGTTTTGTTGCTGGTTCATGTTATTCTGGGAAAGAGCTACAAACCTGTTAGACAGCAAAGAACAAAAAGTTCATCAAGGCTGGTCTCTGGAGGACAAGATGCTGAAGGGACAGCCAAGCATACAGCAAGGTTCAGAAAAATGCTGCTATGCAGCCACAGTGTTTTGTTCTCAAAGAAAAAATCCTAAAGAAAATTAAACTATTAAAAGCGTCCTGATTAAGTGAATAGATGGCCCCAGATAGGTTTGCATTATAAACATTAATTGCACATTAGCTCAACTAATTAAAAAATAAATACTGTACACGGCAGGAAGCTCCTTCTTAAAAGCAACTTCTGCCTTGGGAAATGAGCCAGTTCTTTAAAAAAAAAAAAACAAAAAACACAAGCCCTGGAGTGTCAGCGAAATGCCTGTTTCAGCCAGGGAGACTGAGAACACCACGGAGCAGATATTACTGCTGTGCCAACTGTGCAGAGCCAAAGTGGCAGCAAACACCAGGAAACACTCAGAGAAAGGAACTCTTCATTCCCTCCTACTGCCCAGCCCAACAGAAAGCCTCAGATGCCATGAATGAAACAACACAAAACCAAAAAATAGTTCACTTTCTGCAGAGGGTTGGAGCAGAGGCTTCGTGGAGCCAGTGGTGGGGGGAAGGTTGCTCTTTTCCAGGTGCTGGAAACTCTGGGGCAAAACCCAGCCCTGTGCAAGTTCCTCAGCTCCTCACTCACAGCCAGGATAGTGCCACGCTCTACCCAAACCCTGCCTCAGCTTTCCCCCACATCCCCACTGCTGCCTGCCCCAAGATATGCCCCCAGCAAGAGCCTGCACTATCACCTCAGCTTCTAGCAGCACGCTCAGAGCCTGCTTGGGGCACACTTCATCACAGCAGGGTGTTGCCAGCCCCTTCTAGCTCCCTGTTAAGTGGTTTCCAAGGAACCACGCAAGACAGGAGATATTCAGGCTCTTGCAGCTCAGCTGAGGTCAGGACTGGAGGGTTTTGATGAGCTAGTTTGACTGTGGGAGATGGTCTTGGTGCTGATAAGGACTGTGAGCTGAAAGATGCAATAAGAAAGGGAAAAAAATAAACCAAAAAAACCCCTGCAGCACATCACCAGAGCAAAGCCTACCTGGTAGGAGCCAGGCTAGCACTTGGCTGGCCTGAAATCCAGGCCAGTGCTCAAGACACAGGGTAGTTTTGCATCTAACAACCATTACTAACCAGATTCATACTTGCTTGCATTTTCTTAGCAAGAATAAGAGATCAAAGATGTTTTCAGACATGAATATTAGCTTTCTATACCTGTGTGCACAAAGACAAAACCTTTACTTTTTTAGGCAGAGAAGAACAGACACTTTCACCAGGGTGACACTAAGTAGTTAATGCAATACCAGATAAAAATCAAGATGCCACATCAATTTGTGTGAAATGAGTAGTACTGATATATCTGGGTTCACATCCATAGCTCTGCCATAGACTAGCTACATAACCCCAGGCAAGGCAGCTCCTTTCTCTACTCCTTAGATCCAGGAAAAGCCATTTTTCTTCTGTCTTTTATCTGTTCTCCATTTAGCTCTTTGGGGAAGCCACTTGTGCAATCAGCCTTTGTGTAACACTGAACACATAAAAGATCCAGTCTCAATTTAAACACTAGGGTAATGCAGATAATAAACAATCATCATTAAGCCATTAATTCACTTAACAGCCTTTTTCTCTCTTTCTTCTCTCACCTTCTGAGTTGGAAGGGGTTTTTTCAGCAGGGAGGTAAATTTGTAGTGTCTTACACATGGAAAGATTATGTGTCTGTGTATTCATAATATTGAGTCATAATAATAAATGACTATTTGATAAATTTCTTGACAAGCACCACAGATCTTCCCTTCAAGTCATGCCACATCTTAACAGCCAGTTCTATTGAGGGGACTCAGAGGAATTACAGAGCTAGCTTGGATGCCATTTAGGTTTCACTGATAATCAAAATCCTGCTATCTAAACACACTAACTGCAGTATCACCCCCATTGTCTGTGTTATCAAATATGCATGAATCTCCTCTCTGGGGGAATTGCTGCTCTGGACAGGGCACCTTGTAGCACTGCAATGCATCCAGTGACAGCCAGCACAGGAATTGTTTCTTGCACTGGAGTCTGACTGCTCTGACTGAGAAAGAGTTCCTGAGATCATAGTAACTGCTAATATTTTATTTTATTGCAATTTGAGTGGACTGGGGAAATCACATCCCCAGCACAAAGCAACTCCACCATGCACAGTCTGGGGAATTGGCAGAGAAATATATCCTAAAAGAAACAGGTCAGTGGGAGACAGAGACAGCCATGCTTAGCCCTGCAGCTGCCATGGATACATAAATCCCCACGTGGCATGCTCCTGAGCTAGCTGAGCATGCACAGGGGCTCTGAGGCATGCAGCCAGTGCCAGGCTAACAGCACAGCCCAGGAACACAGAGGCAGAAACTTTTCTCAAACTGTCTCACTAGTTCATACATCACTTAGGGACACAAAACCTTCCATTCTACTCTTCCTTCAGCTGGTCTGAGTATCACCTCAGTACCCCTGCTACATCTCCAATACAGCTACAGGTGAGCAGTTTAATCATCATTATAAAGCTCAGCTTCCCTCCCTTTCAAACCAGCTCTTAAACATGCTTAGTGTTGTATTCCTGGCATAATTTCTCCCTTCTTGGCTTTATCTCCATGTTACTGCACTTAAATACCTTCCCATATCTTGCTATTTCCTTCTTGTTCAAAGCCAGGCTCTAAAAATCCCTGCTGTTCTCCACAGTCACATGGACACAAAAAGCGTGGTTTATGTCATATAATGAGAACAGAAAATAGCCACAATCTGCTTGCCCAGCTCAGCTCCCATAAATGTGAGAGGAATTCATTGCTCCTCACTCCACCTCCCCAAACCCCTGCTGCAGCAGCTGCCTTGGCACAGGTGAGCATGGGCCCATCAGGCTCCCAGAGCATCGTCTCAGAGGCATGACACCGAGTTAATGCTCTGAGGAGAAGCTCTGGATGCTCCACACACAATAGAGAGCTTCACAAAAAAGCTTTCATGATTAATGGGAACTCCAACACCATGGGAGCTTAAACACCTTCTGCTCTCAGCAGACTCTCTGTGCAGAGGAGGGAATCAAGCCAGAACAACACAGGATTTCCAGTACCCTTTTTGATCTTCCAGAGAGTTCAGTAAAACATCTGAGATCCCAATGACATATTGGCTTTGTGCTAAGCATGGGAGACATGGCAGAGAGGGAAGCAGTCAGACTTTCTTGTCAGCAGAAACCATTCTTTGTTAGTGACTATTTTTTTATTACAGTTCCAACTTTAAATTCAAAGAAACTTGCATCTCAAGTGAATTCCTGTAATTAGATTCCAACAACAGGCTGGTACTTAAGCTTCATTTACAAGTATTACAAAACAGAGATAATTATCAGTGTGTTACCATTTTAAGGGGTCTCTTTTAATAAGCTTTGAAGAGAATGAAACCCCACAAAAGGACAGTAGAAATGGCAACAAAACTCTTGCCTTATCCCACTGCATGCAGGTGCACCAGAGGAAGGCAGAAGGCACTGCCATGGTGGCTTCTGCACCTAGAGGTGAGTATCTGGATATGTGGAAGGTTGACAAGCTGCAGCCTGAAAGTGCTCTAGCTCATCACCATAAGGAGAAGACAAGGCTTAGTTGTGGGAGAACAACATGGTAACTGTTCACCAGATCACATCAGCTGTTTGCTTCCACATCCTGCACCTTTCCCTGGGTCCCTCCCAGCCTCCTGCTCTCAGCTCTTCCCTCTGCCAGCAGCAGATTATGTTCCTGAGCAATTGTGGAAGCAGCCAGTGCGGTTCAAAGAAATCCCTCCACATGCACCACAGTCATCCCATCTTTCTCCAGCCCTCCCCACCTGATTTCTTTACATCCTGAGGAAAGCTGGCAGAGCAAACAGCTGCAGGAAGAAACTAATTTGTCCCTTGTATATCTGCCTGTGGAATTTGGAGGAGGAAAAAGACAAGGGAAGAAGAACTGTTCTGTTTCTTCATTCCTGCCAGTGTTTCCAGACAGCCAACTCACTGTTTCCTCTGCTGCAATCCACCACACACCTGTATTTACTGCCATTGCTCCCAGCAGTTTATTCCACTCCACGTTCATGCCCAGTTTTGTTTGGGTCCCACCCAATGCTCCCAGGACATTTCAGACCCCAAGCTCAGACTGTACAGGTTAAAAATTACTCTTGTGAGACACTGAGGGTTGACCTGTCCTGCTCTTCTGGAGGAAGAAGCAGAACAAGTGCCTGCCTGAATCAAAATCAAGTGGGGGACCTGGACCTCTGTCCCTCACATCCAGCTAAGGCAGCCTGTGCTGAGAAACCAACACCCTTCATTCATGCCATTCCCTGCCAAGGGAAAAGAGTTAATGTCAGCAATTTAAAAATTATTACCATCTATAATAGTGCAGTTCCCAAAGACAAATAATGCTAGCACTGCTGAAAGAGTATTGATTCCATAAAATGATCAGAAGGGAGTGCTTAATTATTTCCTGAGGAAAGAGAAAAAAAACATGCTAATACCACAGATCTCCATTACATAAGACCATTTCTAAGAATAAAAGCCTTCATGTCAATTCTAGGTCTTCTTTCTTTCACAGTCAAATCCATATTCTTCAGACAGTTATAGCTTCTCATAAATCCCTTTAGAAATTTAATGCAAACTACCCTTTTTTTAATAAGCATTTTAATTCTGATGTGGGTTCTGTATTCTCCAAGGCAGGCATATGCACGAAGTGCATTGTGTGTCTCCTGGGTGATTGCAATGACTTTAACACACACACTAAATGATAACCATAGCAATAATTCTAGTCTAGGATTTGACCCCAAGTTACTCTTTTCAGATGCAAACCTTCATGTTACTGTGTATGTTGATGTTAATAACTGCCAAGTAATATGATTTAAAGAGCAGAGAAAACGAATTATTGAGGGGATGGGGGAATGTGTTTGAGAGTAAACACAGATTAGTGAGGCATCCTGATCCAGGCAGAAATCCTGAAGGATCCAGTCTGCACCTAATCAGGAAGGGTTGGCCAGAGGTGCTCACAGATGTGGCTACAGCTTCTTCCAGGTAGGCAGGAGTACTGCTCCAGCAAGCAAAATACACAGCCTGGGCAGAGTTAGATTTCTCCACTCTCAGAGCAACTTAATTAAAAATCTCCAAGTATCTAAAGAACAAGAGGCTCATTGTTTCAGGATCAGCACAGGAATTCATCAGGGATGGCCAAATCCCCCCCCCCAAAGGAGAAGAGATGTCCTTTGCAGGGTGGTTTTATCTGATTTCAGGGAAGAATCAGCAGTCAGGAGGTCAACAATACCTGGTTTGGGGGGTGGTGGAGGGAAGGGGGTGTGTTCTGGGGAAGGTCCAAGGACTACAGAAGCCAGGGGTTAGGTTAAGCACAGTCTCATGCAAATGTAGTAAAGTCTGTGTTTTGAACTCAGGGCTAAAAGTAAAAATGGTCTTTTTGTAAAAACATGTCAGGTCAACCCCTTTACAAGTAATTACTATAAAGATGCTCTCCCCAAAAAGGAGACCTAATCACAGGACAAATCAATATGAGAATATATATAAAGAAAAAAGAAAAAAAAATAAGGCTCCAATTTTGATTTATGCAGAGAGAACTCATGCTGCCAGAGTTAAATTGCCCTTGCTATTGCTAAGAATCTATGGATGACAAAATCTTAAATCAGAAAAGATGCATCCAACACAGATAATTCTGTATTAGAGCTCATCTGTGTGATAAGGAGTAAATTGATCACAAAAAGGTATTATCCAAAGAAGAAGTGATCATTACTTGATTGCATTTTTCAAGTGCAAACAAAAAATTTTTACTTTGACAAGACTACTAATATACAGGCTTGCTGCTTAAAAGGGATCAATTTCATGAAGCCAGGAGGGGAGAAAAGGGAACAAAAGAGCCAAACCAGTAGGGAGAAAGAATTTTATAAGAAAAATGTTACAATAATTGGGAACAGCTTAGGAACATTTTTCTGGATGTCCAGAAAAACCACAGACTGAGTCAAAGAAAGCTGTAACTACTAAAAACCAAGCTGGCTTATGGGGAAGCAGAAGCAGGTATAAACCATACATATAACAAATGCATAAAAGGCAAAGTTCTTCGTTTTAATGCAAGACAGCATACAGAAAATGCCAAAAATATACAGAAAGACCACAGATGTCTCCTTTTAGCCATCTGTGTTAAAAAGAAAAAGAAAAAAGAAAGACAATGAAAGGAAATATTTAGATATACTGGGAATAAAATGGAACTGTAAAGTGATACTCTTCTTCCAAAGACTGAAGTATCAAATGGTCAAAAGTAACACAGAAAAGGAAAATGTTTCCAGTAAACATATTGCCTGTGTGTGAAGAAAATTAACACAATACAGTGATACCAGTGACTGAGTGTTAACAGTTACCAGCAACAATAACATCCTCAGAGGTTTTGGTAATTGTTGGAAAAAGGTTTTTTTGAATGCTTACATTACACAGGAAAGACTTTCTAGACATTCTTAAAGAAGTGTAAATCAGCATGCTCATGGCCTTTTGTTGATTCTCCACCAAAGATATGTTACGAAACCAAAAGGAGTTTTCAAATCACCTAAACAGAGTTTATTTCCTCTCTAACTCAGCAAGTACTTATATATTTCTGGTACACCCAGCTGCCTAATTCGGCAAGGATTGTCTCCTGCTGCTTTCAAAAATAAACAGAGACACATGAGGCCAGACTAACACACAAGAGAACATCCTTCTGTTCTCAGTTTCATGGGGTACCTTGAACAGCATCCTCCTTTCTCTTTCTACTCCTTCCTCTAAAAAAACGCTTTATGAACCAGTGCTGTGAGAACTTCCAGTAAGAGTGAGCAGTCAATAGCTGGGACCAGGTCAGAAAGTTATTAGCCTTTCTCAGCTTCTTTCTTGAGTTACCAGTGAGATTTTTGGGAATCTTTTCATACTAATGATGGAGAAATGCATGAATAGAGGATTTGAGCTTTTCCTGTCTGCTCATCAAAGACTGGCTTTTGAAATAAGCACTTTTCCTGCTGAAGGGTTCTGGAGAACCTGGTGGCCTGAGCAGCTGCTGCTGTGGTGATTACAGAGCAGAAAACCTACTGAGGATTTGATCAATACCTGGGATTGCATCAGCTCAGAACTTATCCTCTACAATAAACTCGTGCAGCTACCCAGGTGGAATTAACTCAGTTTTGCAACTAAAACCAGTATCCAGAAAATCTGATTCTAATGGAAATAATCCATCGTTCACTGGAGACCCCCACTTCCCCTCCTCTCAAAGCTACCATTTTTCCATCATTGCTAAATATTACCTGTCAGGAGCTGCATTTGATTGAGATGCGGAGGCATCAATAAAATAATTGCTGATGTCAGGTAGCATTCTTTGCTTAGTGTTCATTACCATGTATGACTTAATTAACAATGCCTCCATATCAGAATAAATCAGCTCTTTTTTTTATTTATCTGATGTCTTCAGACAATTTCATGACTGTGACATTGGGGCTTCTTTATTATTTCTTCCAGAGCATCAGGTAGGTGTGAGGGTGGACTCAGTTGGAGAGTGAGACCCCCAAATCCCTGCTGGTAAGCAGAGGAATGGAGATGCAGATGGTGTTTGAGCCAGTCTGAGTTCAGGGAAGCTTTAGAGATGTGGCTTATGTAACAAAGGGATTAGAAAGCAACTTATTAGAAGTGCCACAGCACAGAGAAAGAAAATAAAACCCGGCAAATTAGATGATGTAATAACATTGGGGGCATACAAAGAGTCAAGACAATGTATGAACCATCTCCTTATGACAAACTGTTGCACTTTTTTGAACTGAATGGACAATAAATGTGTCCTTTTAAAATTACACTTAGAAGAACTGGATAAATCTTCCCTCCAGCAGAACTTCCACTTACAACAACTGAGGATGCCTGAGGTAAAAAGCAAAGCAAAAAAAGAAACCTCATTTCTAGGATCCTCTGTGTTCCCACCAGAAGAACAGCAGATTTCCCTCTGCAAAGCACTTTAGTCAGACAATGACTTCACCTATGCTCCTGCAAACTTAAAATTACTCATGTGATGTTAATAAAATCATTCCAGCTTTGTACTTTTGAATGCAAGGTCCACTCCTGGGCTGTTACCTTCCCCCAGCAGAAAGGGCCTTTTCCCTCTCTCCACACAGTGTTGACACCAGTTGGAACAGTCCCTGTGGAATTTGCTACTCACATTCTCATTTCAAAGTGCAGCTTAACCAGTGGCTGTAGACAACAGAATAGATAATCAAAAGACATCTAATTGCAGAGCATCTCAGGGTCTGACAGAACAAAATCTGGGTACCAGTAAAACACCCAGGTAGGAACTGTTACAAAAGAAAAGCATTGTTCCTCAGGCACAATCCAGACAGTATTAACAAGTAGTCACAGTGGGATTTCTTATTATTCACAAGAAAATGGAGGTGGTTTCATCATTTCTCAATGATAGATAAAGTACAGAGAAGCAAAAAGACAAGTTTAAGACTAGATCCAGCATTAAGCAGTGTTAGAACTGCACGGACATCATCTGAACAGCTCACTGGTAAAAGCTACATTTGAAAAACAAAAACATTTTTGAAGCCCTTGTCTCATCTCATCCGTGTTTCATCTCATGTTGAAGAGGCTCAAGATTTAAGCCAGAGAATGTACAGATGTCTGTCCAATAAGTCTGAGTTCACAGAACTCTGTGCAGCTTCAAAAATACACCGAAAAGCATCCTTATCTTCTCCCTTCATGTCCCTCAGGAGCAGAGACTGCTCAGAACACCTTGCTCCTCCCTAAAGAGCTGTTTACCAGAGATAGTTAAAAAAAATATATCACCCATGTTGTGCCATGCCTGTCAACGAGTCACTGACCTGAACCAACCATCTCATGACCCGTTCTTCCATTTGCTATAGAAATCTCTTGAAGTCAAGAGTAAACCCAGAGGAGGTGAGATTTTCCTTATTCACCAAAACTTCTTAACAATGTTGCTCTCTAAATAAACTAGAAAAGAGCCTCCCTCTTTGAGGGTCCAGCTCAAATCCAGTAATGAAATCCTGTGGGCCCACAGAAGTCCCTAGGGGGAATTTTTATTTAAGACATGCTTACATTCCAGCAATTCAGTCCTCCTAAAAATAACCCTTTGGAGTGTTGTTAATCTAATTTGGGACTGTGACAAACACACACACATTACAGTCACTTCACAGGGTTCCAAGTCTACATATCATATAGGGCAGCAGTAAAGTTTAAATAACTTTCTACAGGTTCATTACATTCTTTAGAAAACCTGGACACCTGGCTGTACCATGTCAGTGTTCATTTTATTTAAAAAAAAAGACCTGGGGTTTACTGCTTCTGGTAATGTCTAAAGGCAGCAAAATAAACTTAAATGTTTATAACAGCTCTATTGTGACAGATGCACTGCAAGTCTCCTACTTTTGTCTTGAGGGCTGCATTCCACTCCTATTTGTCAGGAAAATCTCTGATACAATGAATGGCAACCTCATCCTTTTATAACAGGTAATATTGGCCACTGAAGCATTCATGTAGTGAAACTCCTACAGCCTGCTTCTTATTCAACTGCAGCTGAAGGAATTCAGGAGAAACTTCCCAAGCATCCATAAAACCATATCAATCCAAGAGAAATCAAATCAGAACTGTGGCCTTCTCGTGCCACTCACAGGTTTTTTTGCTCTCCAACAGGTTCACTAAACATCAGTGAGTTTACAGCCTATTAAAGGCAATGGAAAAATGCTTCCATTTTCCGACAGATTTTTGGTCTCAATTCACTGCCTCTGTGCAGAACAATTCCTCTGTTCTGGTCAGAGGAGCCATGGCCTTTGACTTGGAAGCCCCCATCCTGGTCTGCATGAGCTAACCTACCAAAGTCAGTCAGGTTATGGCACCAGAGTACATTTGAAGCATAAATATTTAAATGAATTATAGGTCTGTTCCTTGCTACAACCCAAGGTTTTACTTTTGGAAAGAACATTAATTCAAGCCCCGTACGCTCCCCTCTTTTTCAGTTTTAAAGGAAGCCTGAGGGTAGTGCTTTTACTTATTGTGACAGGCAGAGTTCTCAGCATCTGTTTAAACAAAACAGAACAAAGGGATTATATGTTGCCATGCAACCAATAAAAATGATACATTTTTAATAGCTGAGACCAGAAAAAGCAACTGCCATACGGGCTCAGAAATTTTCAAAAGAAAAAAAAAAATAGGGTTAAAGCCTTGAGTCAACTTAAAGCACTTTTCACCAGAAAGGAGAGGCACAAGCCTTTTATTACTATTATGATATAAACTCAGTATGGCTGCTAAGAGGACTGCTTTCAGCAAGTTCTCCCAGTAGGCACAAGAATTGCTGTTCTTCACAAATACACTGGATTTTCACTTCGCTGACCTTGCTGAGCTTGTTTGCCCCATTTCTTTAGATATCAAAACACTTGACCTTCCATTCTGTGGGATGGAAGCTAAAGCACACTTGGGACAGCCCAGGCCAGCTGCTGATGCCAACACCTGGGGGTCTCCAGAGAGCATCTGGATTTCCATGTGTGCCAGAGCACTCAGACTGACCGGGTAATGCTGGGAAAATCAGGAAAAGGTCTGGAGCAGGTCAATGGAGTCACTTGTTTGCTTTTCAGGAATCAATCTGATTGTATAGCTTGGGCACAAAAGCTATACAATCTGGTATACACAAATATATATTGATATACACAAAAGTGTCCAGAAAACTCCTAAAGGAACAATTTTAAACAAGACACACTAAGGATTGTGAAGCTTTCCTGATGCCTGCAGGGCAATGCCCATCCAGAAAACAGGAATTTGAGTTGTTTGGGTATAGGCAATATTATATAGCACAGTGAATGGCTGAGGTTTGCAAGACCACAAGGCACAGCTAATGGAAATGTTTAAAGCTAACAGGTTTTAAGTATCAGCCATAGGTATCTGTCTTAGGAGCTCAATAGTGATACAAAACAATTTTTTTTTTTTAATATTAACCTATCTGGAAAAACAGAAAAAAACCTTGAATCAACCCATTTTCACAAGATTAAATCGTTCCCAGGAGAAGAAAAAAGCTGAAGCCCTGCCTGCAAAATTTAGTCTTCAGAGGATTTTCTCAGCAGAGTTTTGAAGTGTCTGGAAAATAAAACTGTTTAGAAAAGTACAAGACCCCCTGCTGATATTCTGTTACTATATGTTATCTATAAGAGCCAAACTGCTGTCCCATCCAAGGCTGTGGCCAGCGACAAGGATCTGACCCCAGCCCACACAATGTACTTATCCCATATATACTGAAGCCTTCTAGGGGCTTTTTCCTGCAAGGAAAAAAAAATTTCATCACCCTTTTGACTTCTGAAAGCAGCTATCTTCAAGAATTTCACTGATATATTCTTACCATTTAATAAGTAATTTTAGATTACAATCTCAAGATTAGCAGTGTACAAGGTTGCAGAATTAACCAGTAAGTAAGGAACACCTCTGTTCTCCTAATCCAATCCAACTTTTGACCAGCAGATCTGGTTTTGCATTCAGAAGAAATTGAAAATGAAGCTTCCATAATCTCCTCTTGGGTCTCAGTCAAAGCTGAATGGAGCTAGCAGGAGCTTTGTTTTAAGGTTAGCTTCATTTGGATCAAATCCACACTGGCTAGGTTTGAACATCCATTCTCCAGATCTCCAGCTCAGGTAGCATCACTTAGGAAAAGCCTGGACACATTGCAAATCTTCCTCTAGGTTTTTTATGACACTAGCAAAAGCTTGTCTGGAGTTGAAGTCAGACAGCTTTAAGGCTAAGTCATCTTGGCATGTTTTTGTCCTCAGTGCCATAAAAGTTTTGTTTAGAAGCAGTTAACAGCACAACAACTGAGGCTCATGCCTCTGCTGTTGTTTTCCTGCTATGCCCCTCAGTGGGAGGGTGATGGATCAAGACAACATGAAATAGACTCTCTCATGTGACATAAAGACTGACATGGCACAAGACATTTAGATCTCAAGGTGCAATGATTCTAATTACAACCAAGCAAATGAGCAAGATCTGTTTCTTCTTTTATCCTTTGTGTCATATTCAATAAGTGATATTGAAGTGATAATCTGTTTTTACAAAAAGGGTTATTTACTTTTTCAAATTGGTAACCACCACCACCAATAACATTTTGGCAGCTATGGAAGTCATGATACAATTAGAAAATATTGAGGGAACAAATGATTTCTCATTAATACATAATGATCATCATTAATACAAATGCAATTCAGAGTTAATTTAGAAGAATGGCCACATTAAGATAACTGTGTTTCTCCAATTAAAGGGCACAAACATTCTCCACTGAACCCACACTGAGTTATTAAGTTGTGCTCCTTGGTGCAGTTTTTGCAGAGTGCTGATTTCAAATTTTTTTCTCTTCACTCTGCCAATGACTGAATTTTAGTGAAACTACAAGAATGGCAGGAACAAGAGTGAAGCATCCTTGTGATGACTTGTTCTGTCACATTCATATCTAGAAATGAAGTGAAAGAGAGGAAATGTAACAATCTGAATATCCTGGAGGTTGTTATAAGCCCAGGAAAAAAAAGTCTTTGTCAGGAGAGTCATTCTTCTACATAAAATGTGAATCAACAATAATTTTTACTGGTTCCAGTTGTTAGCTTCCTTTTGATGTGACAGGGTTCACTGACTGCAGGGTAGAAAACAATATTGACCCTCAACAGAGCAGGAAAAATAGAGTACAAGCAGTAGGATCTAGGCAACACTCAGTGTACTACAAAGAATAAAACCTGAAAATTGTTTAAAGCTAATAGACAACAAAAACATTGCCTACTAATTGTTAGGGGTTGCTATAAATGTTAATATGTAATCCACTATGCACAAAGAATATAATAATAGCTTAGCTAAAATCCATAAAATCTTGCTACTGGAAAAAAACAGAGGCAGAAGACACTACCCATGGCTTTGGCCAAGTGAACACTGAGAATACCTCCCAAATTGTAGAACCACAGACCTTAAATATCACAATCTAAAGGCCACTGGTCTTAGGGAAATCTACCTGTTTACTGCTGCACACTTCAGCTCAGGCCTCAAAGTGAGCTTGCATTTACCCTCTCCTGTTCTGCAAAGACAGCTGAAAAGGATCTGAAAATATCATTTCTCTTACACTTAATCATAGTGGCTGTAGCAGTATTCCTTCAAAAACCGCAAAAGAAATATGTTTTACATACACAGTGTTTTGGTTTGATTTGGTTTTTGTTTGGTTGGGTTGGTTTTTAGGGGGTTTTTTTGTGTGTGCGTGATTATTTTGGGTTTGGGGTTTTTTTCATTTATGTCCCCCTTCTCAAATAAATCCTGTTTTATATATTCAGTAGATTGTGCAATTTTGCATTTTCATGCAACTTAGTGGAATTAGTTAAATATTTATTAATTAAATTTAAGTGCACTTTTCTTATCAAGAGACGGGCAAAAAAAATAAAGTCATTGTCTCTATTTGCTCTTGGTGTCCATTCAGACATGGGGATCACTGCAGTGGAGGACCATTATTATACTAGCACAGAACCCAGCCCCGTGTTCCTCTGCAGATAAGATTTCAGGGTGAGCAGCCACTCAGGTGAAAACAGTGCAAATGTTTCACTTTGAACACCTGCCTCTTTGGAGACTTTCCAAAGCCTCCCTTCAATTTATTAGTGGGTAATTCCTGCCAGAGCTTGAAATGCTCCCTCCTGGCAGGCTCTGAGCGCGCTGGCCTGCACGGCACGGAGGTGCAGCGCTGACTGGAGCCAAATCAAGTTCTGCACCGTGGTTTTAGAGGCTTTTATGACAACTAACCCTCGTGAATAAAAATGAGCAAACTCTGCTCTGGAGCCCTGTGAACGTTTCTGCTCCGGAGCCCCGCGAACGTTTCTGCTCCGCGAACTCGCGGTTCCAGGGGCACGGGGAGCCTGCAGGAAATACACCAGAGAACCCGCTGCTAAGATTAGTTTGCATTGTACCAAAGCAATTTAGTCTTCTCTTGTGGAAAATTACTGTATACTTAGTATGTTTAGAGAAAGGATTTTCGATCTTTCGATTTATGGACCCTAAAAAAGGTTCCAGTCAAAACACAGGAGATTCACATTCTGTGGAATGTGAAAATTTGCTTTTCCTGAACCCCTTCAAAGCAACAGAGAAACTTTAGAAGGTCCATAGACCACAGATCAAAAAGTACATGCATAAAGCAAAAGATAAAAATTCTCCTCCCAGATAATTTACTACTTTTTCTCCCTTTTACCACACTCAAGTGTTCACACTCACCAGAGTTAATGATACAGGAAACAGGACTCCACAAATTACTCAAATTTCAGCTGGCATCCAGACCAAAGATCAAAAAAATTTTCAGGTTTGTATGGCTTAAATAAATGTTCTCACTCAAATGAAAACTTAATGTAAACAAAGGTCTGGCAAAGCATAACCAGCAGTGTCCTCCCTGTGTTACCCAGTTCTCAGGAGCCAAAACATTAACCCAGGAATAGATATCCATATTTTGCCAAGACCACCTGGACCCTGGCACCAGAGAGGCGAGGATTCATCACAACTGCAGCCCAGCTAAGCAGCCTAAATGCCTAATTAGAAACTCACTGCCCTCTGCTTTTTGGTCAGTCAATACCCAATTGCTTTATACAGAATAGAACATTATAACTTGCAAAAAGAGCTGTGTCCAAATCCATCCCTTCCCCTCACTTTACCCACTGCTCTATTGAATGGCCAAGGTTTCCAGAGGGAAATTACACAACTTTGGCCTTCTTTGAGCTGACAAAATGTACCTAACAGACTACTATGTTTAGTGTCTAAAATGTTTCTTGTTTTCCCATTTTTCTCCTTTCAATATTTGTAATTTCAAGTCAAAAAGTCCAATGATGTTGCCCAAAAATAAGTGTTCAGCTTTATTTCGAGTTCTCTCTCATGCAGCTCTCTCAATGCCATTACCAACTTATTATTCCCCACTATGTTTGTGTTTTAAGTATCACATTTACCAAAGCTGTCTCAGACTCCTCAGTATAAGGTGGTAAATGTATGTAAAACAAGCTTATTTGTTATGCAAAACCGTAGTATTTATAAAAATAATTTAAAAGCCTCCTTTTCCCTTTCTAGACCACTTGACTTTTGCTTTAACAAATGCTATTCCCCTGCTAGAGATTAATCACTACAAAGTGCCAGAAATTCTCTGTGTCAATTACTATAATTTGAGCTTAGCAGGAATTGCTATGACCAACAACCCTGACTGACCCGTTTTATGACAACTACTGAAATCGCATGCTGGAATACTGCAGGGACAACCTGTTTGACCTCCAAACATAACTCAGTTCAGAGAAATAATGCTGATCATGACAGTGCTTTGAAGCCAGAATCAGAAGTAATTAAGGATATACTTAATGCATATGCCTATTTTTTTTTTAACTGGGATGTCCACTGAATAATTTTCAGGGTAAAAAAGCACTGACTAAATCATATTTCTCCTCACTTACCACCCAGCCACAAAAACACCCAGTCTCTATTTAAAGATTTTTAGGGATTAAGAATCATTCATCATGAGTTTTTGATCTGGTGCTTCATACACCCTTTCTGCATCTTCATCATTATTTGAATGCCTTTAATTTCACTCAGTCTTTATTACTTTGAGGTCATAGTCCTGCCATGTCCTCCCCATATTTTGACCTGTTCTTGGCCTTTCTAAATTACTTGTTATTTCATGTTACTCTCTAATAATGATCATATACATTTCTGAAACATGATATCCTAATGCAGAAATTGATAACTTTTTAGAGACAAGAAGAGGGAGAGCGTGGTCTGCAGCTTTAGTTTATCTGAAGCTCAAGTGACTGACACCAAGAACTTTTTTGTAAGCAACACCCACGGCCTTGATGAGCAGTAAGACACTGTAGAGACACCCAGAACCCATCAGCCAAACCAGAAATGTTTTAGGCCTTGGTCTCATGAGCTCTCAGACAATGTGATCATTACAACCATGCAGTTATCTCCATACAGTACCTTGAAAACAATTTAGTCCTCAGGTTCCAAAAGTACAATATCAGTGTGGCCAACTGCTGCATCATATGGCCCTGCTTGAACCAGAGCTGGACACAATCACCTCTTCAGGTGTTTTCCAACCTCCATCATTCTGTAGTTCATTATTTACATGTCCTTAATAGGAAACTAATGGGTACATTGCTAATAATCCTTCGCACTGCAAATGGTCACTTAGACCTAGGAAACTGAGTCTGTCAGGCAATAATGGTAAATCCAGTAATATTTCTAAACTTCTTCCATCTGAGTTGATAATGAAAGTGGACACGAAGAGCTTGCAGGTGCATATATCCTTGCAGGCTTAAGCATTCTTAAATGTTCCTTCATGCAACGCTAAAATTACTTACAAACATTTATTTTGTTACTGTTTAGCATGAAAGCATCTGTTGGAAGCTGGTATTTTAAAAAGCAGTGCTTTGGATTTTGTATTGGTCTGATAGATCAATTTTCTTGTCACCAAAACTCCTCCTATCAGCAGACCCTCTGTCCTAAATTTACCCTTTAATTTTGCACAAACCAAGTCAAATATGTTGAACTGCAGAATTACAGAGGAAGTCCAGAAGGAAAAATTTTTCACAGGTTGAAGAGGAGGGTGTGAGGGAAGATGTTGTAAGATTTGGTTTTATTTCCCATTATCCTACTCTGATTTGATTGGTAATAAATTCAATTAATTTTTCCCAAGCTGAGTCTGTTTTGCCTGTGATGGAAATGGGTGAGTGATCTCTCCCTGTCCTTATCCTGACCCACAAGCCTTGAGTTATATTTTCTCTCCCAGTCCAGCTGAGGAGGGGAGTGAGAGAGCAGCTTTGGTGGGTACCTCATGTCCAGCCAGGGTCAACCCATGACACACAGTGACTTAGGCAATAAGCTTAAAGTTAATCATAAATCACAAACATTGACCATTGTCGTAGTTGCTGTACACTAAAAGTCCATACTTCTACACTGAACACACTTGGTGAAACACAGTATTGAAACCCAGGAAAAACAAAGAATTTAGGAAGGCGAAAGATCACACTTAATTGTCCATGAAAATTTTAGCCAACTGCAGGTGTACTCAATTAACATCTCATTAAAAAAACCTCTTGAACTTCAAATAAGCCGTCAGCCCTGTATAGTGTAAATGAAGGGCATAATTGATAGCCACAGCAGTGCTAGGTTAAGTGCTTTAATAACATTCTGGCTCTCCAGAGAAAGTCAGCTCTGTTTCATCAATATAAAGAATCCATGCCAAAGAAGTTTCATAGTTTAAATGAGTTTTCTGTAGTTGCAGCAGAATAAAGGCAATAAAGTCAGGGGAAAACTCAGCATAATTCAGCATGAGCTTTTTCTGTTTGCTCCTGGAATATTTTCTTCTATTTAGACTGTTTTCAAATCAAAAATGCAGCACATATCTTATTTTCTTTGATAGGTTAATGGGTACAGATTATCCATAAAGCATAAAATACCAGTGCATTTCCAAATACACAGCCCCAGTTCTGATCTTCTCCATTAATGTGTCTTTGCCAGGGGCAGATTTTTGAGGCTGATTTTTAGATACACTGACCCTTCTCACCAACAACTGGCCAGCACAGGGTGATTATTTCCAGAGCACCTGAGGCAGCAGCAGTCTGGTCCTGCAGGCAGATAAATTCCTTTGACAGAATTGTTTACAAGTGCCAGAGATCAGTACCTTGTCCTCTCTGCTCCATCCAAACAACCCTGAACTTTGGGAAGGTTTGCACATAGAGCAAAGTCATAAATCTACACCCCTGGTACATTGATTGATGAGAGATGGAGGAGAAAAATATAACAAGCTATTTGATCCCTGGCCTTTTGCTCCCTGTTATTGCTCTGGCCTTTGTACAGCAGAGGCTAACCAGGTGCAGCAGCTGTAAAAGAGCATCCATTTTCCAAAGGATCATATTTTCTGTCCTTGAGGGGAAAGGAGGACTTCACAGTTCTGCTGTACTTTGAAGAGGTCAGGTACCTCCAGCTTGCACTTCCCTCAATATTTTCTCCCATTCTGATCTACCCCAGAGCTCACAGCAGGACCTAGATTCTGGAGCTGGTGGGCCTGTCAGACTGCAGGTCACTGGGGTCTGCTAATTACTTCTTAAGTGCTCCAGAGCAGATAATTAACCAAAGCAATACTCCAGTCAATTTAAATTAGGTCTGCACCATCCCTGGAAATACTGGGAGGCCCAGAAATTGAGAGAACTAGTGATTGATACCTGGGGTGAAATCCTGGTGCCTGACTCTTTATTAAGTTTCTAACACTACCTGGAGAGTTGTGATTATACCCTTGGTTTTCCCCCGTCTTTTCTGTGTGTTTCTTGGCCTCTTCAGACTAATTAAGCATTCCTGTGGCCTCTATCCATCCTTTGTCCTGGTACACACAATGACCTCCAGGCCAGAGCTCTCATCTTCACGTGCCCTGAATTCTGCAAGTCCCTTTGACCCTCCTGGATGAAGAACATTTCTTTGACTAAAATATTCATGCTACTTTTCCTCTCCCAACCCCCCTAAATGACTGCTTTTGCAGTTCCCTGAAGTTCATATCTATTTAATCACAGGCAAAGTTGCCTACTCTCCCCCAAGCAAAGACTTAATATGGTCTTTTCCTTTGTGAACAGAGAATCTCAAAGGGGTTCCCAACAACCAAATCTCAAGATGCATTACTCTTCAAGAGGTGGATTCATGCCAGTTCTCTATTCTCTCAATGCTGGGAATGGCTCTGGAGGTAATTTTGCACTTACTCTATTATATTTCATCACCACACTGCGCTCTGTAGCTTACAAGCAACTTATTTCTCACCTCTTTATGGTCCAAAATGCCACCATCTTATTACTGGAAGTGAAAATAACACCTCTGATAACTATATTGCTTTAAAAAAGTCATGCCAAGTTTTAAAATAAAAATTTCATCCCATTTACTTTCTATTTTATATTTAAATGGACCTCTCTCAAATAATACTTGAGGAAATAGCAATCCCTACATTACATATGCATAGGATACTAAATCAAAAATATTTTAACTACAGGAAAAAGATCTCATCATGAAAAATATAAAAAAACAAAGTTACTAATGTTCGGCTCCTATGTTATTTTCTAAAATTCAAGGTTGCAAGTGATAGTTCTGGTGTGTGAAATTAAAACCATACAATTAGGTAATCAAATGAAAACTCCAAGAATACAGTGGGTTTTCCACACCTGTGAACTATCGCTCATTTTGTTGCAGTGGCTGGCAACAAGCAGTGATCTTGAGTTGACAGAAAGACTCCCAAAATGGGAATAAATTTTGAATCAGTTCCAAAGCCCACTATGAAAGTCAGCACAATAACACAGCAGCTGCAGGAGATGAGACTCTCTCAGGAGGCAAAAAGTCTTTGAGCACTTCAGGCATAGTGTGGAACATCTCCTACCTTCTCCCTTTTTCATTTCTACTAGCAAGGATCATCACATGGATAAAAGGCAGTAAGATTTACTAATTTTGACCATGTAACTTTATCATATTTTAATCATCCAGTGGCAGAGGAACTGTACCTCAGAAATGCCAGTCACATTATGGGAAGGAAATTGTGTTCCTTTGAGCTGTGGCAACTCTCTCCTGGGAGACAGCACTAATATTTTTTGGCAGAATGTAGCCTCTGTTGTTTTTAAAAAAAAAGGAAAACAGAAAGGGTTTTATATTTGACATGGCTGGAACTAACTTATTTGCTTATCTGGAGAGTGTTTGCCATTTTCAACATTCCCTGAATTATACAGATATTTTCCCTCTCGTGTAACACACCTTCATAATCTGCTTTACAGGGTAAACCAGATTTAAACAGGAAAGTTTTTCTCAGCACCTCAGCAAAAGCCAAAAGACTGATTCTGAAGCTGCACTTGCATGCAACTCACTCAGAAATCTCTAACTCCAATAAAAGGAGAAGTCCTGTAGAAAACCAAACAAACAAGAAAAACAAATCCAAACCAAAAAAAAACCCAAAACCAAAAAACAGCAAAGCAGCATTTTTATTCAAGATAAAAACACCATGAGCAGTTGAGGATATGAGGACTGACAAGCAGTAACTGAGGTGCTTCATGTTTGCCAGCTTGCTGCTGCTGCCAGCAGCTGCTTTACATTCCTCCTGCCCACCACAGATTCTGTCAGAGTTAGGATGTTGGGCTTTAAGATTTATGCAAAGTTTTTTGATAAAAACATAATTAACTTGATACAAAACCCATTAATAATCTCAGTCTCATACTGGAAAAAAAATTAAAAAGAAAAAAAGAAGGCATAAATTCAATAGAAATTCTGGAGGTGCAAATTGCAGAGGAAATCTGGCCTTTAATTTTTAATATATGAGAATCATGACTCAATTCTGCTGCTGAGCCAGAAGTTCAAGGAGATTTAGTACCTACAGTTCAGGCATTGAATCAGTCTTGGAAGCCTATCAATTGTATCATTTAAAAGTGGACTTGAGAAAAAGCATTAGAGAAAAACTGCAGGGAACAGTTTTCCAATGGTCAAAAATGAAAAAAAGAAAGGATTATTACAGCACTTTTAATGCATATCATTTTATCTTCCCAAGAGATATGGAGAAAATACCAGGTAGTTCAAAACTACCTGGTTGGTAAACCCAAGACAGTGGCTCCCAAAATTTTTATTGCCCAAAATCTTCTGAAAAAGATGATTTTGCATTTCTTGTGAAAAGATTGTGGTTCCTAACCTCAATAATTTTGATTAATTGTTGGTTCCTGATTCTCTCCAAGACTCCAAGTGTCCAAACTGGGCACTTTCCAGTTTAAATAAATTGTACTTCTATACTTTGAGTTATAATAATATTTTCCTAGACAGTGAAAATGGTGAGATCCTGGACCTGCAAAGAAACCAATACAGAATCCTCCACTAAAATTCCTCTCAATGATTTCAGTCTTCAAGTACACCACAACTCTCCTGCACCACTCCCAGACACCTGCTATGTCTCACTTACACAATAGGTGCAACCTTCTCAGGTCAGCCTCCTCTGCTGCCTTTAAAAAACCCACATACATATATATATATATAAAATAGACACATACATTGGACAACCCATCTCAGCCCTTCAATTATCTTGCCTGTCTGCTTTCCCCACAATGCAGCTACAGTTCCAACTTTAAAAGGATGGGAGATGGGAGGGGGGACAAGCTAGGTTAGAGAATTAAACACTAGAGGTTTTTAAGCTCCCTAATTAAATGCATAGGGCATCATATCTGCATAGCTGGATTGAAAGACTTTGGGTCATATGCTTTATTAAAGCCTAAATGAGATCAGTGATGAGTGGCATGTTTTTGACAGACAAGGCTCCCCAGGGTAATCATTAGGTGTGGCCACTGAGAGCAGAGCTGAAAGTGTGCCCTTTGTTCCTAGAAAAATACTTGGTGACATTTCCTTCCCTGCTTCTGAATCCCCTTGAAGAAGGATCAGCTGGTTGGCATTAAATGTCACTGCTTGCAATTAAGATCATTTTAACTACAACAGAATTCATGACTGTGTGCCAGGCAGCGTCTATCTTGGAGGCCTCTCTTACTTCCCCCAGACTACACTCAGGTGAATTATTACCCTTTTGCAGCTCTGTCACACAGTCAGTAGTACCACTTCAGTGTCACACAGTCAGTAGTACCACTTCAGTTTACTAATGCTGGTGCTGATGAAGCTGGACATCACTGCCGAGTGTCCCACGGGACCCCAGGGCCTGCAAGTCCCCTTCAGGAGCCCTCCAGAGCTCCTGGTGCCATGCTGTGGCACCAGCTCCTGCACTGGTGCAGCACATCAGCCACCCTCCAGTGCAGTACCCAGGCAAGGCTGGCAGCAGCACACCCTGACTCCTCTCTGCCCCACAGCCCTGAGCAGCAGCCACTCCACAGGCTGTTGATCCAGCTGGTGGCAAGAAAACAAGGTTGTTTCTCAGCCCCTAGCTAGCCTATAAAAGGTTGAAACTGAGCATCACAGCATCCGTTGGAATTCAGTAAAATTGGTCATTAAGATGAAACATCACCTGTAAGTCCAGTTAGGTCTCTGCACTGCTTTTCACACGCAGTTTTGGGGAGTCACCACATGACTGAGCCACAGCTCTAATTTCCCCCAGCTCTCACTACTGTAAATGGGCAGGAGGAGCAGGGGGGGTTCCTGCAGACAGCAAAGCAAACAGGATGGGCTTGTGTAGCTGCTCTAATTCAGCCTTTAAATGTGACACTGATATCCCACTTTGCAATCAACCTCCACAGCAACAGAGCCAGAACTACCCATTCTCCCAATATGCCACCTGCCAGAGTGGCATTCAGGGTGAATTCAGCCTTTTCAATTTAAATCATTTCAAAGTAACCCAAAGAGTTTAAGTAGAAGAGGTGTGCTCAGTATGAAGGCACAAGATAATATATAAAATATAGGAAAACAACTTGAACAAGATGATGACCACCACACTGCAGTCATTAGGACTTGTCCTGAGAGCAAGAAGCAATCTGGTACACAGACCTCATTTAAAAAATCCCTCCCACACCCGTTAGATGTTTTTGAACAGCAGTTTAGTGGAACATGTAGTGTAAGGATCTATGCAGCTTAAGTAGATAATTCCATGGCCAAAACTTCTGCCCATCCCTGCTCGTTTCCAGGCAGACCACACTGGACAGGGATTGGCCTTCACATCATCAATCCATTTTTGACTGAGGTTAAGCACAGCAGAAAGATTTTTTCATGCAAACATGAGGGGGAAAGAAAACCCAAACATTAATATCCATCTTCAGTCAATTTTAAAAATTATTAAAAGAGTATGCATTCTGTCTCTGGCTGTGAAACCTTAATATGGTTTTGAAGTTTTTACTTCATAGTCAGGGGATTAAATTCTTTGAACACAACATAGTGTACAAAGAAATCATCTAGTCCTGGCAGGACCCGAGCAGTCTGAGGCATAAACAATCTGTCAGGAGATTGAGCCAAGGATATTCTGATTCATGAACATTAAAAATTAATGGCAATTTAAGTAACCATTCCCACTTTTAAGCCCCAGCACACATTGGTTATTATTTTTCTGCACAAAACACAGTTTGAACATTTGTTTTAGCCATTTCAACTCAGAATTTAGTACAGGTTCTAAAGAGATCAGAAATGCAAAGTCTTCACCCAAAAATGTGTGCTTCACTTCATCTTGTTTTGACCTGTTGCAAGGATCACTGAGCTTAAGAAGGGGTTGATCCAGAAAGTTTCCTCTGTTTTGGTTAAATTCCTTTGAAGTCAGTGGGAGTCAGCACACATACTTATGGGTACATTCATAATAATAACAAAAAAGTACTCAAACCCAGAGATATCAGGAAGCAGAAAAACTTAAATGAAACTTAAATAAAACTTAAATAAAAAAGTAAATGTGTTCATAGTGTATGAACATTGCAACTAACTAGAAAGGAACTCTTTCCACACACTCATATAAATGCATGGGTAAAGGAAAGAAAACATTGTGTGGAAAGTTCAAAGGTTCAGCAAACATCTCCTTAAAACGCTGTTTGCTCACAATACCAAAGAAGAGTGAGCAGCCAAATTAGACTGTTTACAGTTTAGCTGTAATCCAGAATCAATGCAGTGGCATTCTGACACTCAGCTCTGCTGTACATTGATTTTACAGGACTCACCACTGCACAGAGGTCTTTAAGAAGGTGGTTTGCCTCTTGTGTGTCTCTTACTTACAGGCCTGTTGAAGTATTTCTGTTTGACTGTAAATAGGAAAGCAGGGATATTATACATTAATCTATTCAAGTTCTTTAAGCAAAGCACAGCAACAGAGATTATGCTCCTTTCTTACGCCCTTTAGACCCTAGAATTAGTCAGAGAAAACTCTGGAGTTCCCAGTTCTTGCTCCTCTTTAGAAAATCTCTTTGTCATCACTTCCACAAGGATCACCTGGCCCAGCTCTGCCTTGGGAGCACGGGTCATCACAGATTTTAGTTCCTTGTTTTAATTATCTCATAAAACAAAAGAAATAAAGTTCCAGACTGGCAAGAGAATCTTTGTCTGAAACCAAGCCTTAGCATAGCAAATTAACACACACCAATATTTGCTTTCCCCACTCAGACTCCACAAAATCCACAAAAGTGCTCAAGGAAGATTCTGGACTTCTGCTCAGAAGCATCAGAGCAGTTTCAGTGCAGCCAGGGAAGTGCCAGTTTATCCCAGAGAGATTCTTGGATACCAGGCAGCGTTTCTTCACTGGAAGGGGTGTCAAGCACTAGCACAGGCTGTCCAGTCACCATCCCTGAAGGTATTTAAAAAATGTGTATTTGTGGCACTTGGGGACGTGGTTTGGTGACTGACTTGGCAGTGCTGAGTTAACAGTTGGACTTGATGATCTTAAAGGTCTTTTCAAAACTAAAGGACTCCATTATTCTATTGGTTCAGTTTATCCCCAACCCAAATAATAAAACAGCTGTGTTATCAAAATAAATAAATATAAAGGGTAAAACCAACTCCTTATTTGCACGTGTCTCTGTACAAATTTCAAGCTTCCAAGCAAACAAGGGATAGAAAAGACAAGTAATGGAATTTTCAGCACCACTTTACTTGTGAGGAGATAATGGATTCCCCCTGCAACTTTGCACACATGATGACAGAAAATATATTTCTGGCACAAAATCACGTAACCTAACCCACACATTTAAAACATGAAGAGTACAATTAGTGCTTCAGATATATTCATGTGCCTTCCCTTACACACCCTGCCTTCACCAGAGGAGAAGGCAGATTCCTGTAGCCTGCCTACAGAAATAAAAAAATGGTCAGAAAAAGCAGAGCGTTAATTGGGAGGTTAGCCTGGACAGCCAGTCAGAGTCAATAGGAGAGTTAAAAAAACAGTGAAAGTTGGCATCTCTGTCAATACTACCAATTACTTCTCATTTCCATAAGTCTTTCCCCCAAATCCATTATGTTAGCAGCCACAGAAAGTTAAATGGATTCTTAGAGAAGCCATCAGTGCTTCTATCTGCAGAACTAATGAAATTACTGATCAATAAGACTCTACAATGCCTGTCCCCCAACTCCCATCCCTTCTCTGTACTCTGGTCCTACTCACCCAGGTGGCAAAGTGACAGAGCTGCAAAATGAATCTGAGAGCACAAAACTGTGCAGAGCAGTGCTGCTGACCTCCACCTCTCACAGCTAAGCCTGTTGACACTACTAGTCTACTCAACTACTGATTTTAAGAGAAAAATAAAAGGAAAATAAGCTGCCTGCATTCAAGTCAAGAAGTTTTTGCCTATGGTCTCAACAGAAACAAACAAAAAAAAATCACCTATTATATTTTCAAAGCAAGTAGGCTTCTTGTGGATCATCCTGTTCTCACGGGAACAGAATGAAAGGGCTTGAAAAAATCCTTAGCTAAGTCTCTAGAGAATCCCCAAAGACTCACAAGCCTTCCTGATTCATCAGAGCACACATATGAGTGGGCTGTGGAAAACCACCCCAAAAATAGCAGCTGTTGCTCTGGTGGGCTTTGTCCCCCTCTGCCTACACACCACAATTTCTGTCATTCCTCCCCCCAAAAAAGTACATACTCTAGAGTTTATGCACTCCTGTGCAAAGCTATGACAATATGTCAGCATTTACTATGGCAGGATGACAATGATGTTTTACAAAATATTGTAAACAATGCAGAAACAGTTTTTGTCTTGCAACGCATTATGTTAGAAGAGTGACAGAAATCCCAGCAACTCAATTCTTTGATGTGCTGTGCACATCCAAACCCCAGCATATTGGAAACAAAGAACTGGAATCAGAATATAAAACAGTCATGGCTATTTCTTTCAAATAAAAAAGGTGAATTTTCTTTTTAATAGTACCATAATGGTTCAAATGTTAAACAACAACAAAATAAAATCCCAACCCTGCCAGTGTATAACGTTGTATGATAGTTCCTGGGTTCCAGTAGGTAATTTTTTATCATATAGTAGAGAAGTGCCTGTCCACAGTGTGAACACCGTTCACAAGAAGTCAAAGATTTTCTGGCAAGTGCAGAAGAATGGAAATTAAGTGCTTCGTGCTACGTCTGTACTTTAAGATCCCCACACTGATACCACATACAGCACACAATTCACTGTCAGCACTATCAAACCTCTAATCACACTTGCAGTGTTATTTGAGTGCTATTTACCTAACAGTTCCCAGCTGAGGGCATCACATACCATTGCTCACATTCCATGAGTCAGTTCTGACCCAAGAGTCATGTCTTCAGAAATGGCCAGGGGGCTAGAGGATACTCATGTTAACTTCTCAAAAGAAACTGCTGAAATAACAGCAGCATTCAGTGTAGCAGATGTCACTATTTAAAGAGGGTAAATACATATTCCTAAACTTTCCAACAGGTTTTTTTTATCATAAAAGCCTAAGGCATATTAGAGTAACCACATCATAGCACGTGCAGAGACGAGGTCGTAAGACATCCATCACACAGAAGGTGCTGGGAAGCAGATATCCCTCATTACATCTATTTCCAAACCCCCAGGGAAAGGAGAGGCAAGCACCAGGCACATCCATCTCTCCTGCTGCAGTTCTGGGTCAGTTCCTTGGCACAGCCTCTCAGCATCCCCAGGATGTCCCCACCACTGAGGGGGTGGGGTCGTGGTGGGTGTTTGCCTGCTGTGGAACACACACCGTGTCAGATGACAGGAGCAGCACTTTGACACGAGCACCTGGTGCCTCACAAAAGCTTTGGTCTCAAGCCTGTCGTGGTGAGGAACATGGGGCTGGCCACAGTGGTGTGGGTGAGCCCACAGTGCTGACAGTGACAGCTTCAGTGCTGGAGAGGGGGACAGTGCTGGCCTTGCCACACAGAATGGAAAGAGCAACAGGACAGGACTCCAACACAACCTACCAGAGGACATGCAGGGGCAATCCTGCTGCCTGACTCAATTGTGGAAGGTTGCAGGGCAGGGCAGGGCAGCAGCTGGGACACCACCAAGCTCCAGAGAAACCCAGGCCTTAGCCTAGGCAGCAGCCCAGGCTCTATACAGTGAGCTCTTCATTTGCATCAGAAGTGAAGACATTCATTTGCAGCACCCTCACTGTATTTTAAAAGCACTTTTCAGCATAAATTTCACTTCAAAGTTCAGTGCAAATCAAAGCTTCTTGATGTGATGGAGTTCTGTCCTTTTCTCTCACATCCTTCATAGCAAAATGCCTACATCAAGACACTTCAAATTATAACACCACTAGATGCCATTTCTCACCTCATGAGATCAGCTGCATCCTTTACTAAATGCTTGTTTTATATTTACCTCCTGCATGTTGATACTTCATCATGATTTCAGGTAGCAGTGCATTTAAAAGACAACATTATACATCAGACTTTTATCAAGCATGGCCAATTATGCAAATTCCTCCAAAAATTATTTTCAAAGAAAAGAAGGATTGATTGCAGAGATTTACCATTTATACAGACAGTGATTTAGGAGGGTATTTCAATTGCTAATATGCCTAACAAAGATGTGGGATTTGTTTGTAAACTTCAGGCCTACAAAATTGAATGTCAACACCAGATAATTATCATGTCCTATCCAAAATGCTAAACTTAATCGAAATACTCTTTGTAGTAAATCAACAGTCAGCATTACTCTTAATGAAAGTTGATTATGATGCTGCCTCTATGTAAAAAGTAAGTACCAGCCACACAAGTACCACGTACCTCAAGCAAAAACAATGCATAATTTCTCATCACTGCCTGGCACAAGGAGTATGGCAATGGCATTGCATTTGATCAATTCCATAGATGTTGGTGCTTAGGGCACAGGTACTAAACTCATTTGGATGTGGGCCAGATTCCATATTTAATTGTGGCCTCTATGCTCAAGCATTAATTCAGGATACCCTACACTCTTCAGCTTCCATTCTTCTCAGGAAGACACTTCACAATAAATTATTATTTTTTCAGCAACCTCTTATGATGTTCACCTAGAAAATTTTTAATACTACTATTAAACCTTTTCTATTTTACCCCATCCTCCTCTTTTTCCCCATTCATCTCTCCTTTGGCTTTCCTCTGTCTTTTCCTGCTCTAATCTTTTGACAACAGTTCAGACATTAGAAATCAGTGTGTTGAGGTTGAACACTTGCAATTTCATTAAGGGTACTCTGTGCTGCTGTAAGCTGATTTCTCACTCCTGAGACCACCCTAACTTGGAAATATAATGAATCTACACATTGCTTTGCACAGAGATTTCCTGGTTAATTTGCTAATCTCTCTCTAGTGTTAAGATCACAAACAAGAACAATTTAAAGTGCCATAACACAGGAGAAATCATATATCCTGTTTCCATTATTTCCATGGCAGTCAAATCCTATTTGAATACAAATACACCTTTCCTGGCATATATCTTCTGAAAACGTTGAGTTTCATACCAGGAAAGAATTCTCTTTAAACTGTGAGTCACAAATACTTCAGCCAAAATTCAAGATTGTTTGCTTCTCAAATGCTTTTATATGACTTACAGGAACTCCTCTTTCATTGCTATTCATTCCCCTTCTCTTACAACATGGTTAGTGGGAGATGCCTCCTGTGCTGGCCTATGAAAAACATCCAAGTCATCCGGGAAAATTTTACATTGTGCATGTCTCAATGTGCAGTTTGCAACACCCAAGAGTCTTCTGGTTTATGCTGCACTCATGTCAGACCACAGGAACTAAACCAGCCCTAACCTACAAAGCTCTTGCCCAAAGTGAATGGGAAGATGCCTTTTTCACAGTAACCAGTTTACAGATTAAGAGATATTGTTGTGTGAATACTTCCTAAGCCATCCCAAATGTTTTGTCATTCCATGGCTAGAATACCAGGATTCTAATTTACCAGAACAAAAAAGGCAAGGCAAGCTCTGGTGATTCTTGCACAGCTCTACCATTCACCAGAAAGCAAAGTAAAAAACTTCAGGAATTACTAATAACTTCCAAATTGCCTCGAGAATAGACATTGCTGTGTTAGAAAAATGTAGGGGGGATCATAAGAATGTTTATGGCTTCCACTAGGAAGCCTCAATACACTGCAATAACAGTTAGATGCAGTTTCTTAAATAATTAGATCATAACACATAAACAAACAGCAGCATTTTAAGGCATGATATTTGCATTTGTTCTACAATAATAAATACATTTTCCCTATTCTATTTTAAAACTTATCTTTCATAAAATAGAGAAACCCAGTTTGAAAATCAAGAAGACAAAAATTACATGGCTGTTGGGAGCAGAGGGGACCCGCATTTCCATGCTGCCTCCATGGATAAAAAATCCATCTCACCAGTGATTCCTCTGTGAGGCCTCAGAACTGGGACATGCAAACAAGTTTGGGTTGCAGTTGTTGTTTTCAAAGTTATTTGCTCCTCTCTGTGCTTGTGTCCCCCTTCCCATCATGCTGTGCCAACATTTGATCCTTCCAGCACTCCATACCATGTCCTACAAGCTCCCTGTGCATTCCATGTCTGTTGGATACAGGCTGCTCCTCCTGCTGCGTGCCATAAACAAAGAATCTGCTCTAACTCAAAATAGTTTATTCTCCCAGTAGGAACAAGACATAACAGAAAGACGGTATTAAAATAGACAGCGTTAACATATGTCTCTTACTTGGAGATTGCTGTCTCCTGGGGATAGCCAAGGCAGCCTTAATTTTCCAAACAACACAAGGAAGTGTGTGCACATCTAGGACATCTCCCTCCAGGACTCCCTTGTGCTGGGCAAGAAAATCTCCCACAGGAGAGGGATTGACCCCTTTCACATCCATGACTGCTCAGGGTTTCCTCCTCCTTAACCAAACAAGTGGGATATATTCAAGAGGAGGTCAGTCTGGAAACTTGAGGCCTCTCTTTGTTCTACAACAAGCACTTGCCATCTCAAGCATTCCTCTTTTTTCCTCATCCTGTCTGTCCAGAAACCCCCTTTAAGTAAACTCACATGTTCCTACAGTAAAGGAGCATTACCTTGGCTAACAAGGTATTCCCTAGTTGTGCTCAATAGCAGCACAGCTGTCCCAGAACCATTCCTGTTCCCCATGCCTACACTAAAAAGTGTCAACCCCAAAAATTTCTTCTTCTGACAATGAGAACACAGAAAAGTATGATGGCTCTACGTTACACATGATGTTTTTTAAATACAGACATCAAGCACCAGAAAGCCAAGAAAATGTCATTTTAAAAAGGATTAAATTGGTGGTTTTGTCAAAACCACTAAGAAAGTTACAAAACAAATAGATGGTGATGCAATATTCTGGGTGCTTTGCACCTATACCAGAGCACTGTGGTTTGATAACAGCATCATTTCCCCTCACTCCTTTTTCCCTAAAAGATTTTAGTATCCTGTGGTACCTGGCTTCTCCTTTTCACTCTATGTATCACTTTCTTGAATTATATGTGAATATTCCTGCAAATAAGGGGGAAAAATTGCCTTCTGCTTGCCCTTAAGCTATTTACAGGCCAATTTTAATGATGGACATGAGAACTAAGAGTTTGCCTGAGGGTTTGAGTTCTCAGCTCTGTCTGACTTCCAGGCAGTCCCCAACCCCTCTGAAATTCACAGCAGAGTTACCATTTCAAACAGCATTTCTAACATTCTTTAAACAAAAGAAATCACAAAACAATCCTCAAAACTAAACCAAGCCTGTGTCAAACAATTTATGCAATTCTCAAGAAATGAAAACCGAGTGAAAATATGACTAATTGAATAGGACTCTGTTTCCCAAAGTCTCATGAAATATTTCCTTTGTCTGAAACTCCCTGGGGGCTGTGCTGCTGAAAGCACTGTCAGTTAAAGCTCTTCCATTTCCAGGAGCTGCCTCAGGAGTGAGAGTGTATTTATTGCTGTTGTCACACACCCTGCTCTGAAAGTGTCAGCTGCTGAGAGCTCATCCCCTGGGTGCCACTCTGTTTGGGACACCTGAAGGACCATGAGGTCACTCCTCACAGCAGCAGCACTAAATCCAGGGGAAAGCCCAGCTCCTCTCTGGTAAGGATTTCCTGGGGAGAAGCAATGCCCAGCATTGGTGCTGAGGCAGCTGTGGTTTGTAATCTGGGTTTTGGCACCCAAGCTCCAGTGCACACACTGCTGCACCAGGACTCCAAAATCCAGATTCGACCCTTCTGTGAATATCAGCCAAAAAAAAATATGGATTATACCTTGGGATGCCTATGGTAGGGTGCCACAGCCCAGATCTGCCTTCTCACCACCCAGCACATAGCCACACAAAAGCAAAGCTTAAGATAATATTTATGCTGAACAAATCTTCAGTAGGAAGTTGTACTAAAGGTAGAAATATGCATATAAATTCAGCTATCCCCAACCAGCCATACCCTCCTGCTGAGACACACAAGGAAATTCACACAAACACCTCATAAGATCCCAACTGCATCAAAAAGTAACCAACTCCTTATACCATCAAGACCAAGGCTGCTTGATACGTGCCATTTCCACTGATTTCATCAAAGGAGAAAAAATAGTCCAAAAACTGGTTTAGCTCAACTGGCGAGAAAAACTGTCAGACAAGGAAGGCACTCTTTTTTTTTTTTTTTAATATAGACAGTCCTTTTCTTTTTACTCGGTTTTATTTCCTTGCTCAAAAGGGAAAGATTTTCCCCATGTGACTTCTGAAACTTAGTAGTTATTACACTCAGGATGATCCAGAAGTGCTATACAAGCACAAGTCAAGTACTGGCTGTTCCCTTTTATGATAGCTGAAGACCTGGTCTCAAGGTTTTACATTTGTCACTGAAGTAAAAAGTGAAATATTACTGAGCAATTTCTACTGTAGTCCCATTTCAAAGGTGATGCTTCTTGTAGAAATTAATTCTTATTTTATTTTGGGGTCCAAGCCATTTCTTCCTATGTCAGTATTGTTTTCTAAAGGTGTGAATTTTAAAAGAAAAACCCTTTCAGGGGAGGTTTTTGTTTTATGCTGTCTCATCTCTTTTGGCAACAGTTACAGTAACGGGAGAGTTGGTTTTTTTCTTTGTTTGATTTTGTTTGTTTTAGAAGAGAAACTGTTACCAATATGTCACTGAGATTTCATTTAACAGAGCCCTCAATGAGTATATTTAAAGGGGAGAGGAAGAGATTGTAAGAATGAAGAATGTGAAAGAATTGTTATTATGTTGGTGTAAGCAACTATACATCATTACTTAGCTTAACAACTGAACTATAAAAAAAGATATAGCAATATCTTTATAGCAATAAACATATTTTGTGAGACATAATTCTGTGTACCTGAGACACAGCCCTCTTGCACAGAGCATGAATTTAGATTATGGAAATATTACTTACTCCTGAACACTTCCTAAATGTCTCCAGGAAAAGAAAACATACATCTCTCCAGCAATATTGACAGAGTTATTTTTAAATATTATGTGGAAGTGGCTGTAAACAACCTAGTATGACAGAGTGTGCTCTACTTAAAAGATTGTGCACACATTACTAGGGGGAGAAAAAACCAAAACTAAACCAATTGAATGAGTATTCTGACGGAATCTGCTCTTTTATTTTTCTCTCTTAATGAAAAAATTGGCCTCATCAAATCTTACAAAGCATTTAAGCCCACATTCCAGGGCATGGACAACACACTGCCAGGACTCAGGGGCTGCCAGGCACAGTGATGGAGCAGGGTGCTGTCACACCTGAGCAGGTTAGAAAAGGCACTTTGCTATCTTCCCCCCTTGGACTGACTGGCACAAGGAGCTGCAAGGCTCCCAGGAAGATGCACCAGATTATGGATTTATTTTGCAGGGTGTAGGTTAGGCAGAAAACCAGTGGGCATTGGGAAATGCTTATTAAAAAAAGTCAAAGTGTTGCCAGTGGTTTTGTCTACAGCCCTCCATTCCATGTGAGGCAGCACTTTCCACACCCCACTGCCTTCAGAATGGGGTAGAGAGAGGTACTGAGAGCTGCTTCTCCCAGCCCAGCTCTGGGAGCCACCCTGCTATTCAGAATGTGAGGGAAAACCTGCAAATTTCTGCCCCCCTCCATGATTTACACCATGAGAAGCTGATACCTGTGTACTGGGAGCAGCATTTGCAGATTGGTGTGGTTTGCAGGGCATTGAAACCCTGCAATTTGACAAATTTATGGGGCACCACCTTTTCAATGGCCCTGTCCCCACTTCTCCTGTGCTGAGGATGTGGTTCTTGGTGCTTCCCCACCCCTGGAGCAGGGCAGGCAGGGAACCCCAGCCCTGGTGCCACTCACCTGCCTTCACCTTGAGAGAAAGCTGTAAAGACTGGAAATAAAGACATTCCCTCTTCTGCACATCGAGTTTAATTACTTTTGCTCTGCTTATCCCCGCCTGGGCCCCAGATAAAAGCATCATCTCCGTGCAGTAAGTTGGGAAAATACCACAGGGAATGAGCCAGGGTTTGAATGGAGAGCTCTGCACCAAGAATTTCATGTCTCTCATCGGGAGCAGGATCTGCGGTGGCTCAGGTGAGTCAATCAATATTGCTCAAATTATACTAAATTCATCCAACTTAGCAGTGAGCCCTTGATGAAGAATTAGTGAAATAAGTTATAAAAAGAAATTCAAATGCATCAGACTATTGCCACCTGTTTGCAAGAAATTTATGAACAAAAATGAAGTTTCATGAATAAATTATTCACAAGTTATCTCCCCATTGCTTTTCATTAACTTTGATAAAACACACTTTCGTCTCTTTCCCTTGCAAATCATTTGGACAGATCAACCTTTTCACTCAACATATTTTAACTAAACAGTAATAAATCCTGAGCAACCAAGCAGTCTTTGTGCTAAGAAATCAGTGCCTATTGTAGCCTGTATATAACAATCTAGGTTTCATTTCTTTGCTGAGCAAAACCAATTCCATTTTCAGAATGCCATCACTGGTAACAGACATTTAATAGGCTGGCTTTCTCCAATAAGCTGTATCTTTGAAATAAATCTTGCTGACTCTAATGCTTATAGAAACACTATCTGGGTGTGCTGTGAGACACTTCTAATATCTACATCCCAAAACACCCTTTCCAATTTTGTGGCAAAGAAGCCTTCATGAACAATATCGAATTCAGTCAATCAGATTATTGCATTAAGAAGTCTGTCTGGCTGCTGGAAGGCAGCCTGAGTTTCCTCTGACTCTAGAACAGCAGAATTAGCCAGAGATTCCATCTCTGCTACCTGTAGTCTCAACATCTGCTTGTGCCAAACCATAAGACATTACAGTAATGCTGTTAAAAAGAAATATATGGAAGGTTAATCTTGCCTTAAAACAATATGCAATTATCTATGGACATAGGAGTGTGACAACTGAGGTCCAAACAAAGGTACTGGGCTTCACTAATTAAGCCTTTTCTCACTGTAGCAATGAAAAGATGCAGCTCTGGTTTGCCCTAAAGTGCATCTCAGCCCTGGCTGAACAGGCAGCAACTGCAAGTGAACAGAAACATTCACTCAGTGTGACAGAGCCCCAAGACCAACAAAGTCAGGGGCCAGGGAAGAGGGAGCAACAGAGGTTCCTATGTCATGATGCTCCTGCCACCATAATCCCTTAAAATCATCTATCATCTTGCAAGGTACTGAGCCTTATTACAAAACCAAATCATGCAAAACCTAAGTTTTACCAACACTTCAAACACATGAACCTTTTATTCTTTACACACAAGCCAAGAGAGACTATGTACCCATCCACTATATTTGCCTTAAGCAACTCATTACAAAAGAATAAAGTAATTCATAAACACCAAAATGCATATGCTTAGACTGTAATAAGCAACTTGTTTTCTCCAGCTGTAATACACAATACACAAAATTGTTCAATTTACATCAATTATTCTGAACAATAGAAACAAAGCCATTACAGAGAACACTGTCCAAGTAACATTCTGCTCCATTATTTAGATGACATTCACCAGGATGGCAATCCAACACTTCCTTCATTATTGTTCTAACCATTACACCATCACCCACAAAAAAAAAAAAAAACCTTCAAACAGTATCACCATCTATATAAATACCTGGGGTAATTCTGGTTTGCAATGCCATTGCTGTATTTAGTGCAGAGAATTTAAGACGGGTGCAATAAATTAATTCTCTCTCCTCATGGACAGTAAATATTAGGAGTGAGGAACCTTTGGTGTAACTCATGCATCTGCTCTATTTCACAGTGTTTATCAGCATTTCATCTGTTCACCCATATGGGCTGCCTCATTTTTATAAGGAATGACTCAATATTAGAGATTCATGTGCTGGAACGTTCCATACACTCTTGATATGATGATTATAATTAGATGTGTGAACCAAATTGATGCTCGTGAAACCCTGAACAAATAACCTGCATAGCCATACAAGAGCTTCAAATTTTAATATACCCTAATTTATTTTGGAGTGCTAAAACACTAATAATACCAAGGAGTAATTGGCTGGCATTTAAAAACCCTATTAAACTAAAATATGTTAACATAAACCTGTTGTTAGCAGGGAATAACCAGTTGTCACCTAGAACACTGTTCCTTTTCCACTTCCCTCTGCTTTTTACTCTGGTCTAAAAATTCAGGCACCAAATAGAGTCTCTGTTTGGGAAAACCTTGTCATATTGTTGGTGCCTCTAGAAGTGATTTTTTCCTTTCTTTTCCAACACAACCAGTTTCATCCATTCATTACCCAGACATACTTTCAGTGACAGTCTGACCTTTATCACCCAAGTGATTGCTTGGGAAAATTCTTTGCCTGAAAATATCCATGTACCCATTTTGTGAGTGACAAGGTGGCACTGGGACATGGCTGCTCCGTCCCAATCTCATTCTGACCCCTGGTGACTCTTCTCCTTGCCCAGTGTGAATAGAAAAACATGTCAAACAACAGCCAGAGCCAAGTTACACAGAAACTCTGAGAGTGATCACAGGAATCACACAACTCTGAAATTCACACAGCACTGAAAATATTTTTCCATGAAATTTTATCTGTGTGGCCTAAAAAGTAAGAGGCTGCAGAGGTTTCCTGTCACACCCTGCTTCCAACCCATACCCAGGCCATAAAGTGCCACCAGCTCCAATCTCATTATTTAACTCTTACCTACATTACCCACCAAGCCCTATAGAGTATTTTCATTACAGTTTCTAGAGAAATTTTGTTTCTTCTGCTTTATTAAAAAAGAAATAAACAGAAAAAAAAATCTTACCACTTTGTCTTTCATAGTTTAGGTAAAACTTCTTTTTCACTCCTTTAAAGCTATTTCAACTCTCAAGATGAGCACTGTGCTTAGATAAATCAAGGGCAGCAATGACTGGGCTCATAATTCCCTCTTTAAGGGAATCACAATAATGATAATGGATTCTATTCATGGAATTCATATGTTTTCAGGTCTAAAATAGAGGCCTACAGCATCCGGAGCTTACCTATGTCTCAAAGCAAAACCATATTCAACCACAAATTGAGGAACTACAAAAAAAAAATCAACATGTAATGTTGATTTTTAAAAAAATATTAGTGGGTCATTTGAAAGGAAATATAACTAGTTTAATAAAATTCTCTTTAAGGACATCCATTTAAAGCCAGAGATACTTTCTCCAAGTGAAATCTAAAGTATAAAACAAAAGATAAACATAAGAGATTAATTTTTAGAGATCCACCCAAAACGTCTATTACTGATTTTCATAAGCAGCTTTCAAACTGGCAAGGATTTTTTTATCACATATACTTTCTATTCTCACAGCAGGATCATGACACATACACAAATTAATATTTTTTAGCCAGGACAAAGCACCACACACTCAACACCCAACTCAGCAGTCCCAATGCCACCTCCTCAGCAGTAGGCTGGTGCTCTTATCTGGTGACAGCTGACAGGCAGCAGAGGAGCCCCACATGGTCAAAAGTCAGAGGTGACTCCTGCCTGGGTGAAATGGGCTTTTGCTTTCAATTGCAGTGACACTAAGAACAGGTGAACAGTGAGAAAAAGTTCCTGTCTGAGACATAGCAGACAGCTAATTATTGGGTGGGAGATTGAGAGAACCTGTTAAACACACAGAGAAAGTTCTTAATTAAAGCTATTAGAAACATAAACCCCTTTGAATTCTAAGGGAAAAAGGCTTGTCTGGGTTCTGGGTTGTTTGTTGTTGGTTGTTGTTTTTTCTTTGGATGCTGTTGGGTTTTTGGGGTTTAGGGTATTTTTTTTCAGGGGGAGGGTGGCAGTGGTTGAAATTTGATATAGCCAGAAGTCAACCCCCTTCTTTATTAGCTCCTGGTTTGGGTAACGAACATACTAATGAGTTTTCTTGGCCTGGCAGTGAGTGATTGTTTTTTAAAAGTTGTAAGAGAGGCAGCTGGTAACTGCTCTGCAGAGGGGAATTCATCTGTGCCTCACCAACAGCATCACATCCCCCTAGTGAGCACCAGCTCCAAACAAATGCTGCATCAAAGACTCAAGATAATTTGTGCTGCTTCAAATCCTTAGTGTAAGTTTCCAGCAATTATTTTTCTAGAAAAGAATAGAAGTTTCCTTCTAATTAGGCAGCCAGGTTTAGAAATATGAGTATAAAAAAAAAGTATGGGAATCAATGAACTCCCTATCATGATTGTTTTATTGTCTGTGTATACATTTATATTTATATCTACTCACGAGAGAATTTAGGCATTCCTTTGGAATACACATATTTGAGTGCATGTGTGATAATATATATTTTTTTTCACAAGAATCTGAGTGTGCAGTATCTTACAAACCTTTTAAATTTTAATGCTTAATTTCATACTGACATTTTAGTTTCCTGTGAGAGGTTCTGAACGTGACAGGAATTTCAGCAGTGTAAAACTGCCAAAAGGCTTTTACCTGCTTGAAAAAGAGCTAATAGAGCTATTATTGTCTAATAAACAATATGCCTGTACCCCAGATAGTTCCTCTGAATGAATTGAATTTCCCAGAGGAATCAGATTCAGCATCATTTTGAGATGAGATTTGCAATTCTTCTCATGAATGAATTTTTTTTCTTTTTAAGCGAGAGATATTTAATTGAATGTAATTAAATCACTCTACAATCAACACAGGTTTTAATAGCAAAGTGCTCCTTGATGAGTTTCATGAAACAGTGTTAGTGAAAAGCACGTGAGAAAAGCAATGGTCCCAGCTCTTAGGTACACATGGCAATTTCCTCATCAGCAGGAATTTGGATAATATTCATGAACAACATTTTGATAGATTTGGGTTTTGTTGGGATTTATTTTGTCTGTCTAGGTCAAATGAGACTGATACATATTTAAAAATTCTTCTGATTAACATTACTACATGTATTTATGAACAGCACCCTTGCAACCTCTTTTATTCTGACTTCAGCTACAGAAGAGCCTTACTGACTTGTACTTTGATACTCGGTAATAGTCACCAAAAGACTCATGTAATTTTCATTACACTAACTCGATAGGAATCATTTAACAGGCACAAATCTCTCCCTAGTTTTTAAAGGAGACATGCAAAACCTTAATGCTGCTATGGATTCATATATGTTAACACATATCCACTTAGTGCCTGTTTGGAGGTGGTTTGAGGCCAGGATTTATATTTGATGGAATCAGTGACATTCAACAGAAAAATCTGATCATTTGTACAGAAATAAAGTAGACTGCAATTTCAATAATCTAAACTTAAACCTGATTTCCAGAGCAACACAGCATTTATGTTGTTTGATACCACTGCTCTTTGAAAGATAACAATGGCTTTTTATCTGCTTTGCATATATCTATTCTGCTAACTGCACATTTGGAATATATGTATTTATTCCTTTCCAGACACCCAGAACAGGCTGCAAAGCCTGTGTAAGTGTTCCTACTGAATTCTTATCTGTATGGATAGAGTCCATCAATAGTTACAGAAACAACATACCAGCCCACATAATAATATAAGCTAGTCACCTTTGAAATATTTTGAGGTCAGCTTAAGAAATAAGCAAAATCAGGGTTAACAGTCCCCAGCTTGGTAAATCACTGGGATTTTCAAAGCCTTCCTAAGTATCAATTTCTTGTAGCCAACTCTGCCTGTAAGTTCAATCCATTTTAGCAAAAGCAGCTCTCCAGTCTTGCTTTACCTTATTTTCCTTGTAGTGAATATTCACCAAAGAGACCCCACAGGCATGAGGACAAATCATGCAAGCGTGGTGAACACTGCCTGGTATGAGGACAGTTATTGCCAGTAAATACCACTTGAGTGAGCTTTGAACTGAGAACTATATGCAATACACAGAAAGTTTGGCTTTATCTGACAAATTGCAACACAGCAGCATATTCTCAACTAAATCACACCATGGTCCTTCACACTACATCAACGAAACTCCAGAGAAGGATGACATTTGGGACTCTGTTCAGATCTCCCATCCTGGCTCTGTTTAGAGGTACTGTATAACGACTTTGAAACTACTCATCCATTCTCACCTTAAGGCAGTTTTCCTACAATGCTGTTTTTATGGTGGCACTAAAGTCTCCATGTACCAGCAGCTTCCACTAGTGTGTGAGTTTTATTATCAAGAGAAAAAAGTGCTGATACACAAAATTACTGTAGGTTTAGCACCTGCTAAACTGGCACTGCTGTATCTGAAGCTGATCTGAGTCTATAGACTGGGGAAATTGAGAGTAGTGATATGACAGGTTTGATTGATTTAAGCACTAGCCTGATTTCAGCAGTGATAAACTGATCATAGCTTCCCTCTTCCCTACCCAAGAATGGTTTTGTTTTCTAAAATGACTTTCAGACTTTAACTTGGCTGCAAATGTGAGAACTCCAGAGCAATTTTACTCTTTGTTTCTTTTCAACAGTCAAGCATCATTTCTTATGAGCCCTTTCCTAAACCTAGCATGAGGTCATTCATGCAAGTATTTAATTTTGTTTACATGGTTTTTCCCTTTCAGTAAATTTATTAATTGTTTTGACAGTTTCATAAATCAGACACTTCAAAAAGTGTTTTTATTAATATGCCCTGAAAAAGGCCATGACATTTACAGAGACAAGAGAAAAAGTTACACTTTCATTAATTTAATAATTATTGCTGCCACCAGATTCTTAGAGAACAGTTTTTATCATAAAGATAAAATAAAATATATTTCAACAAACTGCATATGACCAGCTACTTTTAGAGATTTTTGTGATTGCATACAAAAACTCCATCAACTGCAGTTACAGCAACATGTGGGAAACAGGGTAAAAGTTTTCAAAAATGTCCTTGTAGACCAAGAATTCAAAATATTTGTTATTTCTAAACTTTAAAAATATCCAAGAGTTTTACTTCATGAAAATCAGACCAACACTTCAGTTAGAATGAATTCCAAGGAAAAAAAAAAGTCCTGAATAATGATATGATTTCAAAATGGACCCACATTGACCTGATTAAATCAGAATTGAAATATCCCTTTTAAAACCTGGATTTCCCTTAAATGAGGTTACCAGCACCATAAACAAAGATCCAGGAATTATCCCTAGAAAAAGAGCCCTAAGAAGGTGGAAAAAAATGCTTTAAGAACTGGCGTACAGCTACTTTAGCAGGAAAGAATTCAAAGTCTACCCAGCAGGGTTCTCACCATGGGGGCTGCCCATAAAAGCCCTTTGTGTGCAGGAGCAGCACACCCTGCCTGGATGGGGCAGGTGCTCTGCAGCTGCACACAGCTCTGGGCAGCACTGCAGCTCAGCCCATGCAGCAGCAGCAATCTGGGTCAGCTGGGTGTCACACTGTCCCCCCACTCCCACCCAAACATTCCTGGATCGTTCCTTAGTCGGATATTGAGCACAGGATCCCTGGAGCAAATTCATGGGAAGGTTTAAGAGGGTGAGAAAGTAGGACCCTTGCTTTTTTTTTAACAATAAGCTTTCAGCTCCTTGAGACCATTTTACTACTTTATGCTAAAATTCTTGGGAGAAGATCCTCAAGTAGTTTGTTTATAGAATCAAGAAGAATTTAAAAAAGAAATACAGAGTGTAGAAAAGGTCTCATAAACATTTATCTCAAATAATGCCTACTCCACCTGTGTTTGACAGAGGGTCCTGGAAGTTTTTGAGTCTGCCTGGAGCAGCAAGTGTAATGAGGTAGGTGTTACCAGCACCTTTTTACAGCAGAACCACCTGCAGGGTGCCAGTGCAGACCCAGAGAGAGGAGAACAGCTTTAGAGCAGCTGGGACACCTTGCCCATGGGCACGGAGTACATGTCTCCCTAAAAACCACAGCTTCCCTGCTGAAACAAAATTATTGTCACTACTCTAACAATCTGAAATAAAAGCAACACCATGTGGAAAGCTGACTGCAAGGCAGAAGCCCAGAGCTGCACGTTTGTGCCAGCACCAAGGCAGCACCATAATCAGAAAATTATCTTCCCCGAGCCTGCAGCCTCAGCCCCACGGTGCTGGAGCAGTTCCTGCAGCTGCACCAGAAGGATTTACACAGACACACCCCAGCCTTGTTCTCTTGCCATAACAAAGGCACTAAAACTTCCTCCTGCTCTCCACTGACTGGGGCGTTTATCCCAGACAAAGAGACATAGATCAAAATCCTGTAAAACCCATAAGACTATGGATAGCAGGCAGCATACCCACATAACTCTTCACAAGTGGCAGAGCTGCCAAATCCTACCTAGCACAGTTCCAGCACTGCTCTGAGATTAGCATGAGGCTGAGTGAGATGCATCTGCATTTTTTTAATCCCTGTTTTTTAAAATCAAATCATACAGAAATCTTTTTCTAGGTTTATTAAATCAAATGTACATGCAGGGAAAATAAAAGTACAGATGCATCATTTAAATACACAAATACAGTTTCCACAGAGAACTGTGAATCAGGTTTCTTCTGCTGTTATAATTTACAATTACTTATCACGTTAGCTCCTAATTGTCTTTTCAGAGTGCACTCAATTACAAAATTAGAATCCTTATCTTCCTGTAACAGCCACCTTCTAGACAGATCCACATAAAATGTGCAAATTGACTAGGAGAATATTTTTCCTTATACTGTTCCTGTTAACCAAAAGGTTGCCCTTAATCCAAGCTTAAGTATGTTTTTGTTTTTCTGCTAAGGAAAGCAAACCAACTGCTTTCTGGAAGTGGCTTATTAGCCATTTGCTTATACAGAGACCAGGTAGTGTCATGGATTAATTCTTTTACACAAAATCATAATTTTACCATATTTTTTTAAGACCAACTTTTGGCAGTAAGGCATGCTCAATATCCCCTTTTTGTACTGACAGCAATCATTCACTCCAAATGACAGAGGAAGAAACAAACATCTCCTATTTCTTCCTTTCCCCATGTCTTTCTAAAAGCAGGGGAAAATTCTCAATGTTTTGTTCAACCCCCTTGTTTTATGGATGTGGTCATCCACTTCAAAAGGGATGAAACAATTAGCAAAAATCACTTCCTGCTTTGACTGAAACATTAATAGATACTCTTCACATACCATTGACTCATGCTGATCAGGAGGGTAAAACAAAAGCACACCAAAATCCCCCCCATCTTTTGTAGGAGGCTGTTTTCCCCAGCTAATTAAACAGGATGAAATGCAGACCCAAGGCTGCCAAGGCCCAGGGCTGGATGCTTTGCAGCTTTAAACACATTTCAAATACATTAGGTGTATTGTGATCGAGAAAATAAAACCTGAGCACCTTTCAAAATCTGCCAGGATCAAATCTATGTTTCACCCAAAGCAGGAAAACTTTGACATCCTACAAATTCAAGTGGTAATAGCCTGTGAAAAAGGACAGTTAAATATTAATGCCTGTACAAATAACAGGCCTCAGTCATCTGGAGTGCCATTTATTTCCCTCTTCCATGCTCTCCTGAATGTATTTGCATTTTCTTCTTAGAGGAGACCTAAGTAAGGCTTTCCACTCCAACTCATCAAATAATTCACTGCAGCCCAGTTTTTCACATCTCTCCATTGACATACAGGTGAAGACTCAGGCACGAGGGGCTGAGTGCCAGCACTGCATCAGAGCTATGTAAAAGGAGCCTGCACACACCTCTGCACATCATGTTAGCTTCCCTGATGTGGGAGCCCCTGCTCCTCACTCAGACTCTGTCTGGACACAGCTCCCAAAGAACAGATCCTCGTTGCCCTCTAAGATGGGCTCAAGGCTGAACACATCCATGCACCAGCTGGATAAATCAGTGTTTAGCTGTGGAACTGAGGCTCCACCACCTCTGCTTGGAGACTTTTGTAGCCTTATCCCAGTCCACAGGAGAAGAATCTATTTCTATCAATGCCTGAAAGGACCCTGCACAGAGAGTTCCCAAGCGCAGAGAGTTCCTGACTCTTCAGTGCACAAAGGGTGTTGTGTCCACATTTAAGGCTCAATCTCCAAGTAGCACCAATTTCCCAACATCTATTTGTGGTTGCTTATCTCAAAAGCTTCCCGTGGACAAACTGTTTGGGGAAAGATTAGAATGAAGAAAGATGGGTTATTTATGCACCAGTTCAAAGTCACTGGGAGTCTCTTACTGGTCTTCATGGTTTTAACAGCAAAGAAATGCTGGAAAGGGATTTTTAGGATGGTACACATGGATAAGTAGCATAATTCTGTCTGTCTGGCACTGTGTGTTGCAAGAAAGGCATGAGAAAGAGGACTGGAGCAGACAGCAGAACTGCAACTCTAAATGACAAGAAACACGTTGGAAAGAAGGAAAAATTCTACAGTTTCAAGTGAGAGAAATATTTAGTAGCTTTCAGATATGAACAGAACTCCCTAGGAAAGCCCAAAGTTGTGTTTGGGTAACTCTTTATTAACACACATTCAATCTGCTTTCCAGCCTTTACTTTCCATGACATTTTTGCCATTTTGTAATTTCAAGGTAGCTGCATAATTTTGCATACATTTAAGGTAAGTGGTTAATCATTATTAATTCCATTGGTATTCTCAGTGCTAACAGTAGCCATTATTAACCTATTTGACAATATTGCAGATTCCTTTAGCATTAATGTGATTGTAATATGTAAATTCATAGGAATTCAATTGTAAATTACCATTATTCAATGTACTTAGCTTCAATGCATAATTCTGCAATTTGTGCAGAAGGAAATTACATGTTGACTCATAAGACAACTTTTCAGGGCTTCATAAAAGCAAATGTGAACAATTTGTACCTATAATTATATTAAAATGTAAGTGAAATATATAATGCAGCTACATTAAAGGAAATGTACTGCTTATATCCTTAGTCATGTTGCTTAGAGAAAAATGCTTCATATTAAGTTAGCTCTTTGCATCAGCTACTCACATAACACAAATTTACTTAAAAACCAGCAATATGCCAACAGGAGTAAAGGCCTTAATCCAAAGAATATTAAAGAGGAAGTTTTGACAATCTGTTTTAAACATATCACTTTTCAATATAACATAAAAATCTTCAAGGGCCTGTTCCAAAGTCAGTCCCTGGCTTCAGGGTACATTGGATGACATCCTGGCAAAATCCTTCCCTTGTGGGGAAGTCACCCAAGGAGCAGCTGAGGACACTTGGTCTGTCCAGCCTGGAGCAGGCTGAGGTCAGACCTCTCCTGGGGCTCCAGCTCCAATCTCTGCTCCCCCTGACAGGACCCAAGGGAATGGCTGGAGCTGTGCCAGGGGAGGGTCAGGCTGGAGATCAGGAAAAAGTTCTTCCCCCAGAGGGTGTTTGGCACTGGAACAGCTCCCCAGGGCAATGGTCACAGCACCAGCCTGAGAGCTCAAGAAGTATTTGGACAGAGCTCTCAGGGACAGGGTGGGATTGTTTGGGGGCCTGTGCAGGGCCAGGTGTTGGACTCTATGATCCTCATGGGTCCCCTTCCAGCTCAGGATGTTCTATAATTTACACAGACAACACATCCTTCTTAAAGTCCAAGGGACTTCACAGCACTTGGTCCAGGACCTCAAAGAAGATTTGAGCCTGCTCTCATCCTGAAGTGGAGAGAGAACTTGCTCCACTCACTTAAGAGCTGATCCCATTATTTCTATGGGCTTTTTGTGAAGCTACTGGAGGGAGTCAGACAATACATGGCATCAAAATGTCAATCATGTTCAACCAAGATTTCATTCTCTGCTCTCAGGAGTGTCATTGAGTTCAAACAGAGCTCTGCGAAATGATCAGAATTTTATCTACATGCTTTAGAGGGAGTGATCTTTTTAAGTTATTCACTTGAGTAATTTCATTGATGTTTAAATTTAATGGAATTGCCCACATATACATTGGAGGTTTGGAAGTTAGTAGTCAGTAAAAAAATCCAAACTTTTATCAATGAAGTTCAGATAAGAACTTTAGAAAAGAAAAATTTTTGCTCCAGGCTGTGCAGTAACATAAAATTGGGTTGAAAATTTCATGAGAAGAGGCTTTTATGGTCTGCTCACTTTAGCCAGAAATATTGCAAGAACAATTTCTGATGATGAAGACTAGAGCTGTGAACTCAATATTCTGCTCTTTTGGGCACAAGGTTCATTTGAAATTCTAGAAATAGAGGGAATTAAAAGGAAGATATTCCTGAATTTATCACCTCAGGATTTTATAGGGCCAACTCATGAACCCATTCCAGATGGAAGTTAAATTTGCATCTGTCAATAACCAAATTTCAGAACATGGAATTAGTTCTCAGTTAAATAATCTTTGAGCCAGGGAGGACTGAAGCCTGATCAGGCTCTTAACAGAAAAACACCATGTTTCTTAGCTAGTTAGCAATTTCTTCCTCTTCCTACCATTCATTCCATTCCCCCTGGTGCTTTTTCCAGCTCTCAGCTGGATTTGTACCCAGTCAAATGGAGTACACAAACCAGTGGTGAATCTCTGACAATACATGCAACAGTGGCATCAAGGCTGAGGTCCACAGGAGCTGGGACAGTCATGTTATAACATTGCATCCCCCAGCAAAGGCTGGGGAGGAGAGCACAGCCCAAAATCCCCGTGCACACCTTGGGGCAGTCCTGCAGGGCTGGAATAACGTCACAGCTCTCGCTCCTTCCATCCTCCTGCTGGCACTGTGTGCACATGGATCAATGCCTGCATCCTACAGGTGACACAAATCCATGTTCTACCTTCCTGTCTCTGCATCCAGCCCAGTGATTAAAGGAGAGCAGGGACTAGGTGATCTCACTACACAAAAAGGATATAATTGGGCTCAGTACATCCCTAAATTAATCTGACGTTTCAGGGTAGCATTCTTTGTGCTGCAGCAGATATTCAGCACCCTCACATCTATCAGTAAAATTGTAGCAAATGCCAAAGTGTACTTTCCCTTTTCTGCAGCAATATTCTGCTTTACCCTTCTCTCTCCTTTTAATGACTGCAGGGACATCAGGTGTTCTTCAACCTTTATATCCAACAAAGCACCCAGTCTGCAATTGGCTCAAAACCTTTCTGTTGCGCCCGCAGCTACAGCTGTCCAAGGGAGATTTTTGTCATTTTGGACTCAAGTTCTTTGAATTATTGATGGCAAAGACAGTCATACAATATTTAGTAGATTTAGCTACCTCCAGACTCTAAAGTTTTAATCCTTCCTCCTCCATTTATAGCACACAGACGCACACGGACAAGAAAAACCAAGCAGCTTAACATTTCTTTAGCTGCAAACTGTGTCTATTAGTTGGCATTCCTGCAGCCTTAAAGAGTGAGCACAGAGCTGTGCAACAGAGCTTCCTTAGGAAAAGGATGTGCTGAAGTTTGCTACCTACAGAACAGAATATTTCACACATCTAGGAAACAGAAGGGTAAGAAATTCCCCAGAGAGAGAGAGGGGGATGGATGATGCACTGGCTTCCATGTTTCTGCTGATCACATTTTGATATCACATTGGTTTAGCTGCAGGACTGAGAGCAGCATCTCTCAAAATGAAGTGAAAAAGGGAAAGTGTTAAAACTCAGTAAGCTATCTGCAAGTGTGTTAGAAAACTGGAAGCAGAATAAGGCTGGATTGTAGGTTATTCAACACACACTTTTTGCCACAGGGAATAATCTTCCCATAGAACTAGCAGCTCTTTTGGTTTTCACTTCAATAGCCCCATTGGGAGGCTTTTAACATTGACTTTTTCCCCCCTCCAAGAAGCAGTGCAAAGCTGGAGCAGTGATGGCTGTTTGAGCCTGTTCCCACTGACGTTAATGGTAAGCCCCACATTGCTTGCTCATGTCAACAGTTTTAAAATAAGGATCAGCCAGTGTTAAATACTAATCACTGTGTAAACCTGAGAAAAATGTTAACATTGATAGGAAGCTGAGAGTAATGTTTGGTTTTTCTACCCTATTAGGTTGCCCTTTCAACTTTCAGAATTTGTATTCACTGTTTATCTTTCTTGCTCAGCCAAAGCCTTCCTTCCCAGTTGCCCTGGAGAAATACATGTCACAAATTATCCTTACTTTCTTTTTTTCCCCCATCTTTACCCATTCCTATTGTAAGTATTATTGAAAGAAAAAGGAAAAAAAAAAAAAAAAACAAAGCCAGGACTCTGGGATTGATAGATTTTGCAGAATGATCTGGCTGGGCTTGTCAGCACAGGCTGCAGCTATCAAGCCCACTAATCACACCATTCAGCTGAGAACCACTACACCCAAATCTCCCCCCAATGTTAGGCCTATTTGGTTTTAAAAGGCCTATTTTGATTATCTGAAATGGGCCAGCAAGCTATAGTCAGAGACAAGGACTCTTCCCTCCCACTGCAAATCCATAAACTGCCTTCCTACAGCAGCAATAGTGGTCAGAGCCCATCTCATCCTAAACATCTTCTGAAGGAAACCCTACTGGAAGGGCCTTTGAGGCTGAAAAGTCAAAGGAAATGATCAAATGGAAAAACATCAAGGCCCTGACCTAGAAGACAGGAGCTGCTTTTGAAAAAGAGGGAGACAGAAAAAATCATTTGCACCAGGTTCATAACAAAAGGCTGTTCAGGTGTGACTCACCTCTGGCAATGCCTGTCTAAGTAAAGGAAACAAGCTGAATATGAGAACCCAAAAACAAAACATGGAAAAAGCTAAAGCAGAAACCAAATTAATTTGGTTTACAGCTCTGCCAGGCTGAATTCATAACTATATACTTTTAAAAATAAAAGACAATGTAAAGGACAAGAAAGAGGGCTAAAATAATTCATCCATGCACATGAATTAAATTGCTTCAGTGGTTCTTCACTTCATTGAAACCAGTTGGAGGCACGTCCTTGCTGAAGCAAGCAGAGTCCAGCTCACTCCCACTGCTCTCCCTATGGTACAAACATGCATAATACATGTGCCTCTGACAGCTTCTCCCAGTCACAGAACTCTGTGTCCTCATTTATTAGGACACAGAGGTTTTAGCTGGGACTGGGAGTCAAAAGCCACAGGTTCCATGGCTAATTACCCTGTTAAAACAGACCCAAGAGTCCAAAGGAAGATTAACTTCTCTGCTTGAAATGAAGATCTGCTTGTAATTATCTTCAGTGTTGTTTCCTACTTCACTTGTTCATCTCCCAGTATATTTTCAATTACATCCAAGAACTACAATAAAACAGCATTTTATTGCTAAGCCAAGCACTCCAAAATTAAGAATTGCCAGAATTAGAACTGCCCATGCAACTTCAATTTGGCCCCACTATATATATATGAATGGTTCTAATTACAGGATCACACAATATTTTATCCACAGGACCCTTGATTAATTTGCATTCTGAACACACTGTTGGAGACTTCGGAGCTATTAAAAAAAAAAAAAAAGAAAAAGGTAGTTTTTATATACCAGCTCATACAGAGTTCTGAAAAACAGAAAAAACTATTTCAGGACAGTATTTAACCTCATGTTTCTATATATTTGGGGAAAGAAGTGTAACAGTTGTGACTGCCATGAGATAGTCACCCACTGATGTGAAAGAGGGTTAGAGGAGATAATTGATACTGTTCTGGCACACACCTACAGACTGTACAGCATCACTTGATGAAGAACCATCTTGTCACAAGCTAAGAATTGAATCCTCTACTTCATCTTCCAGCACAGGAGAGGGTTCCCCTGGAGCCATCCACAGCCAAGTCAAAGGGAACAATTTCCTAATGCTGTCACTAGCATTGATTGAGGTCAGTGGCTGTGCACAGCAGCCTCACACACAGTGCCCTGCCTGACAGCTCAGCAGAAAACCTGCACATTCCTCAAAGCCAACAGCTCACAAACAGAACCTGCAGTGGTTTTCCAGGCTCTCTCAAAGACTCATGGAGGTGGGCCAGTCTATGATAGTTATGCCCAAAAAGCCCTTTAACTGAGTGGGGTAGTGATTCTGGCGTGCACACACTGCCCTCTGGTTTGTAACATCTCATCCGTGTCATCTCCTGCAGGCTCGAGGGAGTTCCCTCTGTGTGCCCAGCCATGCCCCAGGCTGGACCCAACTGCACATCTTCCCCTTTTGGGGGATTAGCTCTGGGCTGTCACAACCCTACACACAGACTGTGAAGCCCTCTATCACCTTGTGCTATGCTGATAAAGCCTGATAAAACTGGTTACTGATAAAAAATGGTTATTTCTAGTAAGTAATATTTTTAAGCCCTAACCATTTGACCTTTTTTTCTCGTTTTAAGCCAGCACATGCATTCATTGTAGCAGCAAAAACACCAGAACCAAATTGCATATATATCATCTTTTGTTTTCCACGGGGACACGGCATAAACACTTGGACAGCTTGTATAATGACAATAAAAACCTTGAATGGAAGTTTCTCATCTAGAGCTAATCCAAATGCCAGCTGGATCAATTACCACTGGCCACAAGAATTTTCTTGCTTAACTGCAAAGAAGTCCACACTGTTCCCTCTTCTGAAATAAGGCTTAGGCAGATATTTATAACCTGTGGCATACTGTCTACGTGCCTGGGAGCTTCTCACTTTGTTTTACTGGCATTGTTAAATATAATTTTCTCTGTTCATAAAACATCTAAAATAGATTCTCAGAAATATAAGTAAAGAGGGTAGAACCTTGTTATGTTTCCAGCCCACAAGGCACTCTTTTGTTCTTTATGTGGAGGAACACAAGAGGTTTACAATGAAAACAAACAGTGAAATTATACAGAAATTGCAACAAGGAACATCAAGAGCAGCTAGTGCTAGTGAGATAGGAATAGAAAGTTTTCCTAAGGTAGCAGCTAAACTGTTCTTATAAAGTACATAAACTAGTGTAAAACTGAATTCTTTAGGTATGCAATTTTTAAAAAGTATTTAAAGAGTTAAAAAAAACTGCATTGAAAAGGTTGCAATGATGCAGATACAAAAGCCACAAAAGTTCCATACCCACTCTATACTCAGATGAATTTGGATTCTTATTTCTACTTTAGGTTTATTATAAAATCAATTTCGTTCCATAATGCTCAAATAAGAGCTCCAAAATTCAGGAAAAAGTACAAGAGAGGCCAAAACAGATTTCCATTTGGATTCAATTCCAATTATATTCTTCTGGGCAGTTTCCCCCCTATTATTTTTAATTAGCTCCTCTGACACTGTAAATCATACACAATAGTGAGGGTGGTTTGGGTTTTGTTGGGGCTTTTTTTCCTCTAAAGAGTCCTCATTAACAAACCAACCAAGTATGATGAACACGCTCTACTGACAACAGCTAAATATTCCCAGGGCTACGAACACACTTTGGTTTTAGGAGAATGCAGGCAGACCAAGGGGGACTGAAAAAAAAAAAAAAAAAAAATCACAACTGACAGAAGCAAGGGGACAGATTTCCAACTTGTAGCTGCTCACCTGTAGCACAGCACAGGACCATATCCCACCCTTGCAAACCAGGGACTGGAATGGAACCCCCTTTAATGAGAGCGCTCTGAAAGGAAGCTGCTCCACTCCACACCCCAAGGCAACCAGGAAAGCTCTTTGCACTAGAAACACAGGTGGGAAGGAGCAGCAGCAGCACTGTAAAGGCAGCTACTGATGAGTTACTGATGCCAGCCCACCCTTCCCATTCAGATTAGGGAAATTTTACCCTCTAACATTACTACTCTGTTGCTGGGGTTCAGTGAAATGACTTCAATGCCTTTCATTGCAAAGTAGATTTTCCTTTCTTTGGTTATTTAGTAAGGTATGACTGAAAGCATACCAACATAAGAAAGAATAGTTTTCAGGCTGGTCAAGGAAGCACTGATGGGTAATTAAAAGTACAGCCGTGTTTGAAACAGCAGGTGACTGGGGAGGGAAGCAGGAAGTTTTTAATGGCTTCAAGCTTGTAACGTAGAGGCAAGATGAAAGAAAAATCTGATGTACTGTAATTACAAAACTATAACCTCTTAGTGAGCATCTTCACTATACTACTCTTAACTAAAACATTACCTAATTAATTACACTGCTACCAGATGAGTAATGTTCAACTGCACTCCCTTCGCACCAAGAGCACACGGCAGCTTGGGAATCATGAGAGGTTCTTTGAATCAAACAAAGGTTAATGCCATCCTGAGGGAGTTTTGAGCACATTATCCATTGGATAAATGATTCTGAATTGGCACATGACTTTCCCACCTTATTTTACTGGCTATCTTAGAGTAGATGACTAAAATAAATAGTTGTAAGAAGGAACTCTTCAGGTGAGACTACACAGCGTTCTATTTCTAACCAGCCAGTGGCTGCTCTGACAAGAGCTATTTTTCTCCTTCTTTCCCCACCAGTGAAGCCACAGCTTTGCCCTTTGTTTTGAGTCAGGCCACTTACTCTCTGTGGCTTCCAGCAGTAAAGATTTTGGACACTAAAGCAGAAGAAAGATTAGTATTTTTGTATTTTGAAAGTTAAGGACTGCGTCGCAAAAAGAAAAAAAATCTACAACACTGGTGTAAAACTTCCCTGGAGGGAAGAATTAAGAGGGGAATATGCTCTGATTCTCAAGACAGCAAGATTCTTAACCAATAGCCCAATTTCTTTGTTAATTCGAGATTAAGACAGAGTTGATATTACAGCCAGCACTGGATACAGAGTTTTGAGCCTCTAGTCATGAGCTACACTTAATTTGTTTCCCCTGCTTCAGTTACTGGAACCCTCTGTATTCCAGGCACTCATTATTTCATGAACTGAGACATTGGCAAGGCTGGCAGACCAACTCCCTGGCTGTTTTGTACCTAGAATTAAGTCATTGAATTTACATCACAAAGAATAAATGCGTTTTAAACAGTTTCATTCCTTCCCTCACTCTCTTAAGGAGCAGACAGCATGAGAAGCACCCACTGCAGCTCCTTCAATTGTTTGTGAAGACTGGAAAGGGAAAAAACATAAATCCACTAATTAACAGAGAGACAGCAATACGTGGAATCTGGCCTCCAGTGCAGCCAGTGGGATTTCTGCCAGCCGAGTGCACCCACTGAGTCCAACAATAGTTGTTGGAAAAAATGTTAATGGCTCCATTAGGAGTTTGGAGTGAGAAAACAAAGTCACTTGGCAGTTGGTTATAGTGGAACAGGATGATACATCAGTGAAACAGAGAACATTTACCTGGCATAGGATGTTTTGGAAAAATACCTCTGCCATCACTGTGAAGGTACAGTAAAGGTTAGTTTACCTCACAGTCTTATTGTTTCAGAAAATATTTGGCAGGAAAAATTGGAGTTTAACTGTGGGAGTAAAGCCTTTAGATAAGCATTTCTTCTCTGTGTTTTTAGCTTTATACAAAGGGCAGAAGACAAAAAACAACTCCAGATAAAGTCAGGGATCATACTCAAGGGCAGCGCCGTTCCACAAGCACACGTCAAGCTGTGAGCAAACTTCCCTTTCTCCCATGTTCAGCCTCAGTCCCTAAAAACACCAAAATATCAGCCCTCATCCCTTTTCTCTTTGCAGGGCTTCCCTACTCAGAAAGGCTTTTTTAGTTGTACCAGGTCTCACGGCAGTACCTCTTGCCAAACCCACAGATCCACCTACAGCGACAAAAACGCCCCCCTGGCAACTCGGGTGCCTTCTCAGAGCCTTTTACACGTGCCTGCAAATGTCTGGTTGGCTCTTTGTGGTTCTCAGTCCCTCCCTGCACAACACTAATTTACAACCTTCACCTTACTTTGGTCCCAAGATGCTTTCCTGAAGAAAGTAATCTTTCCAGCCACACCACAAGATACAAAAAGGAAGACCAAGTGGTTGGATAAGACAATACTGCACATCCACAGACTTTGTCAGACACAAAATCTTCATAAGGCAATTCAATAGTAATGAAAAGAACCATGATTAATAATTGATTTTTTTAATGTTTACTGTTAGACATTTTATTTGTGTTTCTGCAAAAGCACCTGTTGTCTTTTAATATTTTGCCTCTGACAAGCTCCTTCATAAATATTTCTACTTTGTAGTATAAAATATTTAAGCTCTTAATTAAACTGTCATTGAAGTTTTATGGCAATAAATGCATTGAAATAAATGACAGCATTTAACAAAATGTGCACATTTTTATGGAGATGATCAGTGCCAATGTTCACAGCGTAACGTGAAGGATGGTGGTGTCTTCATGCTGCTCACAAGAAAGACTTTTTAATCACTGAGCTCTGAAGATTATTAGTTAAAAGCTGCTGATGGAAAAAGAGAAAGAGGGAAGAGTGGAAGGGGAAAGGGATTGACTGACATTCTGCACTGTGAATGTTCAAGCAGTTCTGAGTAGCAAAATGCTGCCTTGTATTACTCAGAAGACCCTTCCCCTCTGACCTTGGGTTTTTTTCAAAATCAGAGCCCCAGTTCTTCGCAGAGTTACGTCTAATCTATTTTAGAATTTGGAATTATATTTTTATGATCTACAAGGACTCTGGAGAAGTTAAATGTGATGTGAAATATTATTCCACTACTGAAGTTCTTGTCTATACATACAGAAATTTCTTCACATAAAGAAAAGACCCAGATTAAAAATATTTTTTTAACATTTTTTTTAAATAAAGGGCTTTAAAAAAGACAATATTTTCATAGTGTATCATTTATATACTGAAATTACTGAGCTGGAAAGTTTCTTTGAGGGGGACCAGCTGTCAGATACAGGTGCATGTTAGAAGGAGCAAGGTAACCTTCTCACAGCAATTCAAAGACAGCTCTTAGGAGCAGAAGCACCAACCTTTGTATAAATTAAAAATGAGATTTCACTTTCATTTAAAGATTTTCTATTTTTGAAACATACATAAGAACTCTATAGAGTGAAATTTGTTGTGAATAGCTAAACGTCATGGATGGATAAAGAAAAGAAGCAGCTGCCATTTATACTTCTGAGGAAAACATACAGAGGGACAATAAATGGTCCTGCTTCCCTAGGAATTCTTATTTCTGCTCTCCAGCAGCAAGAGGCTGCTGCAATATTGTGCAAACATCAGGGAGAGGGACTGGAGCTGCACTGCAGATGGGGAGGTGCTGGAAGTTTGCACTCTAGAAATTTTCGAGCCATATTATAACTAGAAAGAGAAAGAACTGCTTCCCACCCCTCAGCACTACTGGGACCATCCATCATAAAGCAGATTAGAAACCTTTAACCTTATGTTCCAGCCAGTCTAAATATTTCCTAAGGCCATTTTATGTTGCTCTATTTTATTCAATGGCAAGGTAATTAACAGCAAGGACAGGTACACACATGATCCTTTTTCTGATTCACACACGGCCCTGGAGACTGATGCCATAAACACCTCCTGTAAAGAATTAAGTGCCTTTGACTCCTCTGGTGCTATGGAGCATTCAGGCTCTGTGAGTGATGGCAGGCACCCCCCAGCCCCTGTGTCCCAAGGGCAGGGGTGTGATGGGAGAGCTGCTAAAGCTGTTCCCAATCTCCACTGTACACCTGGTAACTCGCAGTTATTTTCATTGCTCTGCCTTTGTTTGGGGGAAAGACAGTGCTTTCAATCCAAGAGTACAGACATGAAAGCAAATCAAGTCTCTGTTACAGTTACATCAAGCCTGAGCCGTCCAGAATAAGACCCAGACTGTGGGTAGAGACCTCATGAAGTGGAGCTGCCAGAGGCACTTTGTGTTCACTTGAGATAAATCTCACTGAAATATCCTGAAACCTTACAATTGGCCAGTGCTGCCCAGTCCACTCCAGGATTGTTCCTCCAGCTGTGTGAGGGCAGAGAGTGAGTTCTTGAAGGTGCAGCTGCTCTGTGTGACAGCGCAGTCCAGACTGAAGGAAAATATAGGGAAATTAATATTGAATTTAAATCTAATAAATATGGCCATAAATCAAGCATTTCTTTCCTAACAGACATTGGGGTTAAAGAATAAACTTCCAACTGCATAAGCTTAGCCTGCTCTCTTCCCACAGTGGCAGAGGAAAGCACTCACTCTCTTCTGGAATATGGCCTTTTACTTCTTCTCTCTCCCATACAGCAACTTCCATGCTTTAAATGGAATGCCAAAAAATATGTGCAAGCCAGTGCCACAAGGTAATACAATCTCACCCTTGTCAGCCCTAAAGTCAGATCATATTGTCAGGACACTCTTGAAGGAACAAGGTTGTCTTAGGAGACCAGAATTGAACATGTTCCAGCAGCAGGACTAATTAAGGCTGACGCTGATCTAGGCAGAATCCCTGCAGAAGCTAAAGGTTTATTTACTCTTAATTTCTTAAAAGTTTCATTGAAAATCAAGATCCAAATAATTGTTTGGGAGTCCATGAAGTCACAATGACATAGGGAAAGAATTCAGTCCGCACTGAATCAGGAGTTAGCATTTCTGGTTAACATTCAAGGAATAATCCTCCTCATTTGACCTTCACTCACTCCCACTGGTTTGTTCCAACATGCACAGTTCCACTTTTCTTTGTTAGGAAAAAGAAACAAACAAAAAAAAGAAAGTTGAAAAGGCAACCCTCTCCAATTCTGCTTTTATGTGAAAATCTCTCTCACCAGCTAGTTCCCCCTTGCTGCTTTGGATGGTTCCAGCATGGTACACTAACGTGCATCTTGGAAACACAAGATATTTAGATCCCTTTAGGATTTAAGGGGAGCTCAGCTGGGGCAGGCTAAAGGTTGAAGTAATCTTCCAAAGCCCTTTTTAAAGATTAGATATTCATCTTCTATTCCTGTTCTACAGATAGCCACAGCACAGTGACAGAAAACCAGCACATTTGGCTGAACTTCTCATTAATAAGAACAGTGTTATCTCGATGATCTTGCTCCCTTTCTCTCTCATGCTCAGAGGGAAGGACACCACAATAGACATAAAGAGATAAAATACTCCAACACCCCATAAAGCATAACAGCTTCTTTTTTTAATCAGTGACTGCCACTGGGCTATAAATAAAGATTTGTACACAGGCCTGGCAGGAGCTTTGCTGTTCAGACACAGGTCCAAGACTGCAGACAGAAGCATTTCCGAGCCCCACCACACACTGCCCATGTGATGGGTGAAGCATTTCACAAGTGTCTTTCAGCTCCCCAAGGTTCCAACAAAGCTTCTCACCCCTTTAATATCTAAGAGATTTCAAATTCCAGGATAGGACATCTTTCTTTGGGTTTGTGCAGTAACAATCATAACGGGTTTCTGATCATGGCCTGAGTTCTGCCTTCATAAACACAAGGACACTGCACACAGCTAGCACAGAGACACAGTTTGGTAACTCAATATTTAATGTCCATTGCAGGACTAGATGTTTAGAGATCTAAATCAACAACCAGATTTTCTAAGGTGTGAAACAGAAAACAACTTCCCTGGCTCTTAATATTCAATGGGTACATCACATCCAAAGACAACCAGCAGTAGCAGAAGGACTGAAATTGCAGCCTGGGCCATGAGCTAGGAACATTGCAACATCTGGGGATTACTTACTTCTAGTCCTGCATGACAGCAAGTGACTCACTCTGTTGAAAACATTCAACTCCCACAGATTTTATTAATTTAACATTCTCACATACATTATGATTTTTTCTCTGCATCAGTTATCTGTGAAAATTATCAACACAAAAACTGGAGACAAAAAGCAAGCGAAAGACTGTGAGGGACTCAGGTATTCTAAGAACAGGGATTGAGCAGCTGCCCATTAAAAAAAAAAAGAGGTTGGTAGCCATTAAAATTGGCATCAAAATGCATTGTCTAAGAGGAAAAAAACAATGTAAAATGGAAGCCATGGAAGGTTGTCCTCCACTAGTTTTTATGAAACAGAACGAACAGACCATGCTGTCTTAAGTGAGGCATTATCTTGCACTGCTCTGCATGGGTTATAATTGTGATTTTGAAATAATGCATTAGTTACTGCAAATTCTTAATAATTTCAGTGGGTAGGAAATATTTAAATATTTTTACTGTTTCCTGTGATTTTACTTAGTGCTTCCCCCTGCTAGGCAGCAGAGTATATGTAGGAGTTAAAGGTTCCTGAAAATAAATATTTGCTTTTAATTAAATCCTTCCTCTGCACTTTGTTCAGGACCAGGCAGGATAAAGCCCTCAAAAATGCCTGTGCAGGCCATGCAGTGAGGAAGGAGGGTTTATACCACACAGCAGAGGGGATAAATCAAGTTCATGAAACATGTTATTTCCCACTGTGATGTTACACATACTGCTTTTGAGAAGCAGCAGGAGCTCTCCTTTCCCCATACAGCTGCTTTCAATATGCAAGAAAATAGTTTAAAAGCCTGAGAAGGCACTAAAAATCTGATACTGTAAAAGATTTTTAAGAGGAAACTGGCAGAGGAGTATCTGACAATAAAAATATCTCCTTGTCAGGTATGAGAACCTCAGCTGCCAAAATTGTCTTTTGCTAGTCTTGCCACCAAGAAATACTCTTCCCAGTGTAACCTGTGGTACTCCAAAGCAGATATATATCATCTTTGCTGCAGATCTTCCTTCTGGGGAATCTGTTTCCTGAAATAAAAATGTTGGCTTAGTGATAGTGGGTGCTACTCACAGTGAGCACATTAACAGACCAACGCCATTCAAGCCATGCTCCCCTTCCAGCAGGGGTGGCAGAGCCTCCTGTTCACCTTCAGAGGAGATCACCTGTCTGGTTTTGCAGATGAAGTAAATATTCCTGTTTATTTAGTTTTCACTAAATAAACAGAAATAGTTTTTAGCTGAGCTTGCTGGGAAAAACGTTCTTCTTCTGAAGAGGTTTTGTGCTGTGAAGGTTCTAGAAAACAGCTGAATCTTCTCAGCTGTGATTTCCCTGTTGCACTTGTAGCATCTTTCGTGCTACAGAATTTTCCTGACAAACAGGACACGGGACACAGCCTGGACAGCTGGCACCACTTTGCTGGTGGCTGTATTCTGCTGCTATTCTCACATTTGCCAGCCCTTCCACTGCAGGAGACCCAGACAGGAGCACAAAAGGAACCTCCTGCACCCGTGCTGGACCAGGAGTGCTGACATGAAAGATCTCTGAGCCACAAGTCCAGGTGGGAGATTCCCTTAAAATGACAAGACCTCTCAAGAGCCTGCTGAGCTTCTTGATCAGATTTGTTATAGCTTTGCAATCATCTGCTCTTTTCATCTCAATATGATTTGTTTAAATAAACAACCAGCATGGCTTCAAGTGCCATTTCACCCGATACATGTGCCTCTAGACAGATGAAGAGGCAGGAAAGAGAATAATAGAAAACTGATGAGGAGAGAAGAAAATAATAAATAAGACCAAAAGAAAGAATGAGCACCCTTAGGGTTCAAGTCAGCATCCAGCTGAGAGGTCTGTGGGTACAGAAAAGATTATTTACATTGAACTATGAATTTTGAAAGTAATATTATATAAGCCTTCCAGCTTTAACAATTAAAGAGAAAAGTAATTATAAGAATTACCCAAATGTTAAATGGTTCGAAAATAACTGAAATATTTCTGTCTCTCTAGTGGAACACTTTGCAAGACCAAAACAAGTTCCAAAAAGATGGGGGGGGAGGGGGAACATAGGGGGTTATGATTCATTTTAAAATGCAAATATTTTAATAGGTTTCTTTTAATATATATGTTAATGAGCTTCTAGATGAGACACAAACCACAGGCCAAGTAAGCAGATGTCTTGTCAACAAGGTCTAGAATTTAGAATCATTAGGGCTCTTTTAAGAAACATACTTACTCCAACATAAAACTGAAGCATATTTCAAATTCACACAGCTCTGTGTGACATTTTTTCCTCATTAAAATGAAGAATGACACAGCCAGAGAGAGACCCATCTTCCCTGCTTTGTATTTGTAGTTCAAACGATGTCTCTAGCAAATTGTCCCAGAGAGACTAAATATTAAGCACCTTGAGTGCTGTTCTGCATGCAATTAATTTCATAGCCTTCGGAAGTTTTTAATGTGTTGTGGTGACCAGTGAAATAATAATTAGTTGCTGCTCATTGTTCCCATCCTGTTCACTCTCTCTTTTCTGCAACCTGTCAAATCCTGTTTAACTCTGCTTGTTTTTCTAGGTGTCAGTTCTTTTACATTGTGCAGCTTTCATGATGAAATTCCTGATCTTCTTGTTCACCCTTCAACTTTGAAAAGCAAAGAACCAGATAGACCTGAGAAAAGGAAATTCACTGAAGGGTAACGAACACAGTGTCTCTGAATGCACAGCAAGGAAACTACAAATATCATCATTTAGTAAAAACCATAAAACTTGGGTCTGGTTCCTGAGTTAATTACCTGTTGGACTGAGTCATTTTACTGAAACCAATAAAAGTTTTCCTACTGCCCTAAGAGAATTCCTATCAAATCTTAAATTAATCCTCTCTTAAACTAAATTCCTTTGGAGCACACACACACATACATCCAAAGGCACTCTTTCACTCTTACAAGGTAGTGAAATTTATACCAAAAAAGCAAAACAGAGGAATCTGCAACATGAAATAAACTTTTAACACAGAGGCTTTGACCAACAAAGTACTGTGAAGGTATCCTGCATATTAACTTGTTGCAGAAAAGAGCAGAAAAAAACCCCAAAACTGCAATGGAATTCTAACATTTTAAAGGGAAAGTAAAAGGGGAAAACACAGCACATACTGTTTTCAAATTTTTTTCTCAAAATTTAGCATCTAGAAACACTGAAAATTTTTGCTGCATTCCTCAGAAATCAATCTTCATTTTCCTGTAGTATTGAATGACCTCTCAACAGTAATAGAGCAATAGCAATGAGGTAAACATATCACAGCTCTTAGTAAGTGGTGCTTCCACAACACTTTAAGAACATTGCATCCCTTTCCCACCATTCATTTTCTATCTTGATATGGAAAAAATCACCCCTTGTTTGTCAGTTTGAAACACAAAAGCACTTACTTATCTGGGGTTAGGTTTAGCTGCTGTATGGAACCATTTCACTGTTACAGAGCCCTGGAAGCTGAAATTCCATGTGGAGCAAGAGGATCTCTGGTCTGAGAAACAGCCCACACTGCTCTGCCTTCCTACAGCACAGGTTTTCTTATATGGCTGTACACTGAAATATGAAGTGTATGTTCATATTTCAAGGTGGAAATATGAGGAAAACATACACAAGTCATATTAAATATCAAATTGAATAAAAATGCAGTGAATCTCTAACCTAAAATCCTGCTCAGAGGACTTACATACCATAAATCCTCATTAATGAATGACTATCATTTTCCACTCATGCTGATGAAGTTCATATTAAAATCACAAGACTTAGCAGCCTTAACATGGTTAAAGGCTGCACATCTGCCACATTTCCATAGAGGGACAAGACTGAGCTGAAATTCAGACTTGCAGGAGCTTGGACCTGTTATCAAAGGAATGGAAATGAAGGAGCCAGGGCTACATTAGAAACTAAAGTTTCTTAGAATCTTTGCCTAAACAATTTTCTCTTCTCTGCTGTGAAGCCCTTGATCTGATCCCACTGTTCCATTTTGGTGTTCATCACAAATCACAAGGATGACCATGGCCAGGATTTTCAAAGGAATACAACCTTACAGTGAGAACTGACAGCCATTGCAACTGAAGTCTTTTTGTCTTGTGCCAGACCTTAAGATCTTTGTCTCTTTTTGACGGACAGGACTGGATTGCTGCTGGACAGGGTCACAGCATCTCCTGTGCCTGGGAGCACACGAGACAAGACACAGGTAGGTCATTATTTGAAGGGAAATGCAATGTCTTGGCCAAGTTCACACAAGCCAAGGTATTTACAAAGAGCTTTCTACTCAAGTCTGTTGCATCCCAATCTATTCTGTTGGTTCTAACTGAAATAATAAATCAATGCTTAGTAGAGGGAGGGTAAGTATAAGAATAAACCATTGCAATATTTAGGCTGAAAATTAGAGGGGTATCTAGAATGAAGAATCAGAGTAACCAATATCAGCAGTTGAAGGAAACTAATTTGACTTCAGAACTGTGTGTAAAAATTTGTTTCAACAAACACTGGAACTTTTAGCCATGTTTCAATAAAAAGTTCATAGCTTCACAAAGCTGAAGTGCTGCTTTTAATGAAAAGCCTTAAAGCTTTAAAAAATATTTTCCCCCATGCAACTCAGCCAAAACCATTCTGAAATAATTTTTGTTTTCCCTCAAGCTGCTTTTTTTGATGAATAAATGATAAAATATGACTGAAAGGAACAGACATATCCATAAACTGGGCATATTGGTTTCAATACAACTGAAAGGTCTTTGAATTCTCAAAAAACCTATTACAGACAATAGCCTGTCTGGCAAGTGCAATACAGAGAGATAAAAATAAAAATGAAGGTGGTCAGAAGAGAGAAAAAAATTACCCTGTCTGTTTGCAAAACTTACATAACAGAAAAATTTTACAAGCACTTAATAGCTTCCTAAATTTCAGTTGAAATACACATTTTATCAGATTTCTGAAATATTGTCTTTTCCAATTTTTCTTTTCTGTGTATGAGTTCCGTCCTTGGTGAGTGAAAATTGTTTCCTGCTGGTGAACACCCTTGCATTTCAAGGTGAAAGTGACTGATTTCAGAACTGTATTAATCTTATTCTTCAACACAGTACTGAGGTTCAATGGAAGAAAAGACCTGCTATAAACTTTCCATAATAAAATTAACTTTCCAAAGTCCAAGTTTTCTGTAGGATGACTTGGTTTAACATCCATATAACTTTCAGGGAGTTAAATGCTTTTCATGTATTATTGTTAATATTGGTTTTATGTATTTAAACCTACAAATGTTTACACTCCTGGGAAAGCAAATTATTTTATCACAGGGCCAGAATAGAGAGTAATGCACCTAAGAAAACAAGGCTGGTGCAGCTGAGCTCGGTTTTGTTGTTGTAGGTTTGTTTCAGTTGTAATTCAGTGAATAAAATATTCTGGGCCACACTGATTCATGCACAAACAATATGTTAATGACCTCTCCAATAATGAACAATCCACCCCCAGTCTTAGCAATGACCTTCACAATACATCACCTTAGCTCAAGGAGAGCCAGGAGCCCACAGCCAGAACCAAAACTGCAGCAGTCCAACAGCAGACAGTGTGGGATGAACTCCTCTTGGGCCATATAAGATCAGCCCACATTATTTAACTTACATTCATCGCCAGCATGGCACCACTTCACTCTCTACATCAACCTCCCTGAACAATCTTGCCTCTGGAAAGCTTTAACGACCTTTTAAGAAACCTGGCTTTGCTTTAAGGTTTATTCCCTGCATATGGAACCTGGAGAACACATAAATGTTGGACAAGCTGTGCCCTGTGCATGGATAAGAGGTTGCTAAACTGGGAACACGTGTGTGTACCTCAGAGCACTGAGCACAAGGACACAACCAACAGTTCCAGGGGGTTTCATATCACCAGTCTGTCTGATACCAAAAAAGTATAAGATGTTCATACTTAAAAATTGACCCCTGTCATTTTTAAAAGTAGAGGTATTTGGGTCAGCCCTTGATTTAGGTTGATCTCTTGTGGGAAAGCTAAAGTGCAGGAAAGACAAATTATTTCTCTAATTCTTTCCCCTATGTGAAAGAAACCAAAACAAAACAAAACCAAGCCCACTGTGTGAATTTGACTATTTACCAAGAAGATAAGAATAGTACACACTGAAGATACACAAACAAGTGTTTCCAGGGTGGCACTGCAATTACACAAGACAGACCTGGCTTTCAGAGGGGTTTGATGCAGTTGTTTTGTATTCCAACTGCAACAGCTGAGTGCCATCCAAAACACAACTAAGCTGAAAGAGGTAGAAAAACAAAAGCATCTCATTTGTCCCGAATGAATTCAACTTCGTTAGTTTTGGCAGCTTTTCAAAGATCAGAAAAAAAATATTTGTTTGATCTTTCCCTTCTTTCTACTTAAGGTCAATGATTGAAACAGGATCAGCTCAGTGTGTACACCTCCAGTTCACAGTCTGTTGAATAAACATACTAAGTACCATTTTGACAGCTGTGGAACAAAAATAAAAAACACCACAATTTTTTATAACAGCTTTACAGAATGAGGAAGATTGCTGCTTTCTGAGGTAGTTAAAAGCCCAGGCCATGAGGCAGAACAGTTCTGTTCTAATCTTTTCCCTGCAATAGACCTACTTGTTGTCAGCCAGCAAGTCATTCCCACTAAAAATTTCAGAGAAATATGTCACAATCTTGACACACAAACCAAGTTCAGTTTTCAGAAAGTCAAACCATCTGCACAGTACCTTAGGATCAGTAGCTTTCCCTTGTGGCAGAAATGAATGGAAATAATAAAAATAGGTTTTTCATTAAATAAACAGCCAGTCTTGTCTCAAAAGTTGCATCTGGCATGCGTTGTCCTGCCATTAAAGGTGTAATTTTCAGACACATCAGTCCTTGAGGTGCGTCAGGTTTTGAATTCCTATCTGCATCACTGCTGCTAAAAAAACCCTAAATCCTAAAGAAGATGTATGTTTAAATAATGTTTAGATTGATAAGAAAATCCACGTGTTCCAAACCCTATTTGAGTAATTCTCTAGAAATGCTTAAACAAACAGCACTGTGGGTTGGGAAAAACATCCTATTATCAACTTGAGAGATTTAAGGCATAGATTGAATCCTCTAAGAGTCTTTAAAAGCAAAAACAACTTTTCCTCTGCTCTTGAAATGGACTCATTCCATTTAGAAAATCTTTTGCTCAAAAGAAAGATAATCTTTCTTTTACGGAAAAAAAATCAAAACTAAGTAGTGGGAATATTGCAAGAGGAAATATTGTCCAAGAGGACCTTAGAGTAGTAAAGGTTCACTGGATTCCTTACAGAGTTTTTAATGTTTCCATGGGGGGAAAAAAAAATTATCTCTTGTTCAAATACTGAACAATAATGTTGAACTCATTCAGTCTTATTAGGATTGCAAATATTCATCCCAGACTATCATTATGCTCTGAGAGAGAACCTATGTCTGATTAATAGAACAGGGTTTGTTGTCTGATAGAACTAAAAGCACTGAGTTTTCACTTCCAGTCACAGAATACAGAGTAAAACAGTGAGTCTGATGAGCAAAGGTATTTTTAAGCCATCTTTCTCATTTTCCACACTTCCATCTTTCTCATCATGTCTTCTCATTGCCACACTGGCCAAAAACCCAACTTTTCCCCCTAGGATAAGGTTGGAATAGCTGTGAATACACCTTAGAACAATCTTGGTTCAATCCATTGGAAGGGTGCAAATGGAAACCCAACTCAGACATCTGCCAGGTGGTGAAAACAATGCTCTGCTCCATGTCCCTCCATGTATCCCCTACACATCACTGTCAGGATCATGCAAAGAAAAACCCTAAAGATTATGGAACCTTGGCAATCCCTTACCACAGTCAGACTCTACCAGAAATACACCTACACATCAGCACTTTTCTGGATTAAATCAGTTGTGTTTTACCAAGTACAAAACAAAGGAGAACCAAGTTCACTGTCAAAGAGTTTCTAAAAATATGGGACCATTAATCTTACACCACGGGACAGGTACCCATTAAGTGTGTGTATATAAATAAACATATTGCCACTACCATTGCAGCTTGGAACAAAAGTCCTTCCTTTGTAGCCTGGGAAAATTCAGTGTCAAGTCTCCCAGACTGTAGTATCATCCCCCAAAAATATATTCTTATCTCATGTGCTATGAAGATAGAAGTTTGGAATAACTTGACATAATTAAATATAAAAGGAGAAAATATAATAACAAGTTTTAAGACAGCAATACTGGGTGCTCAAGTTGCTGATGGCTCCATGAACACCAGCTTTAACCTGCTCAAGCTTGTGCTTGGGCATCCTCTTGGATTTTGCTAGAGTCTCAGAGTGTGCTTTGAATTTGAACAGACCAACCATAAAGCTGCCCAATGTGATTTATTTAATCAGATATCTCTGTTACTGATACAAAATCTGATGCCTGCTTTTTATCTGAATAGAAGGGCAGAGACAGATTCTTGAAATGAGTGGGGAGGTAAATCTGGGTGGATGTAGAGAGAAATATTCCTTCCTGTCTGTTCTTCACTCCTGTTTTTGCCAAGTAAACTTCAGGCAGTGTTATGACTGGAAAGAGCCAATTCAAGTCTATTTTGCCCTTCTTTAAGTAACAGAAGATAAAAACCTCCCCCCTCCTGCAAGAAGCCTGAAGCAACAGAAAAGAACCCACCTGATACACTGCACATACAATAGAGGGAAGTAGCACCAATTCCAGAAAACTTGGAGAAAGAATGGCATGCTTTGCATTGCTTTGTACAATGACAAACCCAAGAGAAACACCTTGCTATAAAAAAAGTGTTTTAAGAATTACAAAGAACAACATTCTAACCGAAAAAGTTTTAATACATTTAATTCTGAATTTTGCAATAAAGCAAGCCAAACACTTGGAATAACTTGTAGTGCTAACAGCTCCTCTGGATTAGTGGCATGTAAACTTATTTCAAAAAACTCTCACTGTTAGTCCAATCCTGCTCTGATTTAAAGGAATTGAAAAATTCTAATAACTTCTTTAAAAACCAAAAGTCAGATAAAACACAAATAATAAAAATTATTACTGATGAGCTTAGTGCTTGTGGGGAAAACCTGCTGTGCTGAATGCCATGTTTTCATTTTAAAATTAGTTTGGTTTAGATCCCAGGATTTGGAGTAAAAACCTGGTTTTCTAATTTAATTTTATCTATCACAATAGATTTGGTTCATCCCCACACATTATTTGCACATGATTTACTTGAGGACAGTATATTTAATAACTTCCAAGCATTTTGAGAATTTCAAGTAGGTATCCTAGAAGCAGACCACACACAGAACCTCATATATCTAGTTATTACAGAGTCATTGGAACTTCTAAAAAAATCTTCCCCAGAAGGATAAAATGAGATAGAAGTTCTTTTGATTCCAATAGACATTTTAGTAAATAAAGAAAAATGGGACAAATTATTAAAAAAAACCCCAAATGTTAGAGACACTGAAAAAAAATGAGTAAGCTCTTCAGAACCCTAATAATCCTGAAACTCCTAGAGATCTAATAATCAAAAGAAAGTCTGTTATAGCAAAAAGTGTTATAGTATCAATAACAATTAATGAGCAACTTCAGCAGCTACCTGCAGCAAAAATAAATCATCTGCTCCTTCTAGAGAGCTGTGGTTCAGGCCTATCTGAGAACCAGCATAAGGTTGTAGGAAAGCCAACTAAATTGGTAACAAAAGCTTGCCCAGCAGCTTAGCAATGGAACATTTGGGATAATCAGGGTGTGCATTGGCCACAGCCCCTGCTCACACTGGGCTGAGCAGCTGCAAACAAACACCATGAATACCATTTAACCCTGGTCACCAAACCAACAGCAACCCCAAAATCAACATAGAAAAATACATGTGGGACTTGGGCTCAAGAGATGAACCAGATCTGGCCTAATTAAGCTTATGTAGGGTTGACTTAGATTTGACTTGGTCAAAAATGGAGTCAGCTCATTTGCTTCCAGCTGAAATTTACTTTCAGGTTTTTTGCTTTAAGTCACTTATAGAAGCCCAAGTGTGGAAATATCTCTGCAGGGACAATGTTTCCTTACATTTTTACGGATACAGGACTGGAAGCCACTCCTTAGATCACAAGACCAATTTTAGAGAATTGGTGGCACTTAGGCCTTTGGGGAAAAAATGACAGTATTCCAGAGTGAATTCCCTAACACAACTCAAGTCTGGAATGTGTCCACAGACAACAGTGGTTATGGAGTTTTGCCTCCACTAAGAGACCAAGATGATGCTGAAGGAGGCTGTGAAAGCATTCAGCTGAGTCAGTGCCAAAGTCTTTTTTTGTTGTTGTAATTTTTTCTTTTTAGCTGTTTTTTTGTTACACCAGCAGGTTTCAGCAACATTCCAGAATGACTAATCCAGCAAATCTGGTGTTAAAGAGCTCCTGCAGGTAGGAAATGAAGAGGTTGTCCCTGCAAGTCACTGTGGTTTTTTATCTTCAAGAATTTGACCAAAGAAAAGCAGATTGTCAGTCACTGAAAACATCCAAGGACACAATAGCTTTCATTTTGTTTAGGTTCTGTTTGCTTTCAGAGAATTCTCTGTTCAAACATTCAGCTCATATTAATTTAAATTATCTGAAGCACTGACTGTAGATTGGAGAAAACAGTGTCACAGCTTCAACAGAGCTATGTTATGTTTGATACATAGCAAAACAGGAACCTTTATCCAGTTCTGCAAAAGGGAGAGTTAGAATGCAGGAAGCATCAGTTCCATTTTCAAATTAGTGCCTCTAGCATGTAGCAAAGGTAGCTGAAACCTTTGGGGATATCTGGCAGTGCTTCCAAAATTTTTCCTGCTCTTTCTAAACTATGATATAGCAGTTTCTCATTTTCTCCTGTATTAAGTGCACTGTAGGATTTATTTCCATTACGGATTCATTGTAAAAGAGTTGTGTGCTAATTACTACTGCATTAGGAATAAACTTTTTCATGCATTGTAACCAGTATCCCTTTCCTCAATCCCAAAGTTGTCTTCTTTCTGAGCACAGGGAAGTCCAACTCTGTCTACAGGGAACTCCATGGCTTCCATTAAATTTCAAAACAGAGGAAAATGGAATTTTCTGTGGATTAATAAAAAACAGCCAGAGGATTGTCTCAGGTCAGTTTAAAACAATGAAGTTGTGCATTCTTGCTGTGCTTTCACACCTTACAGTGATGCCCAAGAAAACCAGAGAGGATGCGGAAGTCACATTGTCTTTTTTTATTTTAATTTTTTATGAAGAACTAATTTGAACTCACAGAGGTTTGTCCTACTATTTTTAAAAAGTTGAGAGAAATAAACAACAAGCAAAAACACTCTCCAAAAATGAATATGTTTTCTGAACTTTGCTTTGTTCAGGAGAGAAAATGAAAAAAATCAGCCTAGAGAGTGTTTAATTATTTTTGCCTGTTGTTAGGAAAATAGATGCTAACACAGTAACCAAGAAGAACACAAATTCCTAAATACTTCTACATTCAAAGAGAAAACACAAATATTTATAAAACAGCAGCCTCGGTGAGAACCTTTAAATTATTTGGAGGATCTTAAAAGACTGCATTCTGCAGCATAATAAAGGCAAATTAGTCAAAATATATGCAAATAATATTAATGTCCCTTAAGATGCTTTAAATTTTGGCACTGATTACTCTACATTTGTATATCTTTATGACTTCTCATATACAATGCAGTTTCACTGAGATGAAACTAGTTTTCTATCCAATTGATTTTTTTAATCATAGGAAGTTATTAGTATTTGTAATTCTTAATCTTTATCACTCACAGTCTTTAAATGATCATTTTAAAGTTGCTGATTAGATCAAGACTACAGAACCCATTATGATGTGTCAAGACTAATTGTTAAAAGATAGATAAAATAATTACTCTTATTCTTTATGACTAAATATCACATTTAGAGTATGAAAAGAATCTTTACTCTTCAGTTTAACAGCTATTAGAGCACAGGCTGGGAGATGAATCACACATGAATTATATCCTTGGCAATGCTGCTGTTGCTTTACTGGGTTTGCCCAAGATCACCTGGAGCAGAACCTCCAGGATTAGCCACAGATTCTGGAATGAAGATAATTGGCAAAGCAAGGAAGCAATTGCCAGTACCAGTGCCCCAACCTTGTACTAGGTAAATTATCAGCACCACATGGATCAGTGAGATTCCCAGTAACCAGTGGGAGACCAACCACAGAGCCACACTGAGATTTCAACTTTTGTCTCTCTGTCACTGGAGAGGAACAAATACAGATCCTGGGCAATCTTCTTTTAAGCTGCAGCCCCAGGTTTTGGCTCCCTGAACAAAGCACCTGGCCATACTGGAGCAAAGGATGGCACAGGTAAGGGCAGACTCCAGTTTCCTGTCCCTTCTATGTCCTTGGCTTATTGCACAATGGGTTGGAGATTGCAAGGAGCTTTTATTTTGCTGGATAAATGGAAGCTATTAACAAGGTCCTTGTAGTGGAACATTTAGGAAACATCATGGGCTCTTCATTAGAGTAAATGCCAATACATAGCACAGCCACTAATGTGAAAGAGCCAAAAACTTTTAGTAAGAAGGATGGAGGGAAAGGAGAGAATCAATTTTTTTTCTGCTTCATTTAATTTGAACATCTTACATCTCTCATTTGTGAAGTGAATACTAACTGAAAAAACCTCAGCATTAAGCTGTACACATAGATCAGTCAAGTAAACTGCATGCTCATTTACACTTTGTTTATAAGTTCTTTCCTGAAGTCACAGCTATATGGATGTCTCTGAAAAAGCCATTTGGGATAAGTCCACATTCGGTGTTCCCTATTTGTGAATCACACACAGTTTGTCCTTTCACACACAGGAATGTAAATACAGTGCAACACCAGCAAGGTCAACATGAAAAGACAATTTTAGTCACAGTCTGCATATTTGGGTTCAGCTTTCTCATAGTTGGCACAACTACAGGGTGCAGCAGAAAATACTCAAGAACTAAGCAGAACTTTGAAGATTGATCAAATCTTCAAAGATTTTTTGCGTTCCCTCAATGAATATTATGGATGGCAGAGACCTTTTTGTCTCTTCTAAAGGTAGCATTGCAGCACCAAGCCCCTTGAGGGCAGAGCTACCTGGAGAGTACAGCTCCTGCACTGGGATTGAACATCTTCCCAAGTGCCAAATATTCAAGGGTCCTACAGCTCATGTTGGCCCACCTGTGAGCAACACAGATATTCTTAATAAATACATGGTGCCTACCCCACTGAACTTTGCTTGCCCTGTCATTTATCCATCTTCTCTTGGACAAGATTGCTTCCCAAATATTTAACCTTGTGTGTTTCTTTGGGTCAAATTGTACTCAGATCAGTGACATCCACATCTTCTATAATCGAATTCTCCTATTTGCAGACAGCTGGCAAAAGTTTACACAATTAAATGGTAGCTGAGCAGTGCAGAATAACATTGTAAGGCCCCATACAACAAAGAATGTCTCTCTCCATAGTAAGTAACTCGATTGATTTCTCACGGCCAAGACAACACCTAGAGTACAGTAAAGTAAAATATTTTTCTTAAGCAGTTGTCCTGTTTTTTATGCTGTATTTTTAATTGGGAGGGAGTGGCACTTGTATTTATCCAGGTACCCTGTAGAAAATATGAAATTAAATATATAAATGAAGTGCTTTTCCCTAAGAAAAACAATATCCATGTAAAACCTTCCTTATGTTCCCTTTCACTTTTGTTCTAGTGCAGAGGTGCAACAAGTTTATTCCATGGTATGAGTAAAGAACTAATGGCAAAATATTTATAAGGCACATAAATCACAGACCCATTTCATCAGCTAATGATAATCATTATTTTTGGATTGCTTTGACAGCAAACTTGAAAACAACACTGCAGAGTTTAAGGAAAATAAATATTTTGCACATTTTTTGGCTCGATTTCATTTTTCAAAAAAACCAAACAAATGAAAAATTTATACTGAGTGCTCTCTCTTGAATCTCTGTCCACAGATTCTGGTTTTCCCAATTTGTTAAGGGTTAAATCAGTGCTTTTAATCAAGAGACAGTTTGAACATAGTAACCCACTGCAGAAAGCAAGAGTTTTACAGGGAAACTGCTGCATTTTGAAGCACTTAGGAAAACTGCATCTGTGTTTGGGACACACAAAGCTCAAGCAAATATTGGTTTATGAAAATCAGAATCTGTTGTTGTTATTGTTGCTGTTAGCTTGGTTTGGATTGGGACTTTATCTCACATATTGGGTGCCCTTATAAGAGACTGCTGAAGATGAGCAAATATTTTGAAACCTCTCCCCATCCATTGAAAGAAATCTCCCAGAATGTGAATCTTGCCTCTAGGAAGCATTTGAAGAGATATTATCAAAATTACAGGTCCTAGCTCTAAGAAAAAGGAAACAAAACAGTGAGAAACATAGATAAAGAAGATTTTCTTAACCTTGAGATTTCCCTCACCAAGCCATATGCTGCAGTTTCTCAAAGGGTATTGTTGCAGCACAGGGAGAACAATGAGTATTAGTTGAATAATCAGGATAGATTATCAAAATATATAAAATCAAAGTCTGTACCCTACAGCAAGTCATAAAGGAAAGCAGCCATCTGGAGCTCAAGAAATGTTTTTAGCTTTGTCAGTAAGACTTTGTTATAAACAGACAATATAGGCTGCTAATTAAAAAAGCTACAACTAAGCATTCTCCCTCTCTCCAGGGATTATTTCCCATACATGCTTTAACATTCATAATTGTGATCTCTGTAATCACTGCTGGGGCTACAGGAGACCGACCACAAGGACTTTGATTTCCCTTTTTCACATCCAGTATCAAGAACAAGGCCAAACCAATAAGCACTAAGAAGTGTGAATTCAGTCCTTGGTCTATTCTTCTTTTACTGCCAGTTCCAGGAACCTTCTACATGGCATTATGAAAACCAAAAACCACAGAAAATCAGCTGCAAATTCTGACATAATTCTGAGATTCTCAATCCCTGTGATTTCTAAATAATGCAAGGACAAAAGGAGCTTGTTGTTCTCTGCATAAAGGATGCCCAGAGAGAAAGGTACTGAAGAGTAAAAAAATAAAAAATAAAAATCTGTCAAATTATTTTCCATTTTCATTTAGAAAGGAAGAAAAATGGCACACTTTTTTTTTTTTTTACCTGAGTGGGAAGTTTTGCTTCTGTTTTTACTGATAATGCTGGAGTTTTATGTTCAACTTCTGATCGGGAATAGACTTTCAAGAACTACATAATCCTGCATAAACATCCTTTGTGTGTTGCATTTAGAGCTTCCAGTATAAGCAATCATCTTCATAAAATGTACACAAAGAATCAGGCCAGTATCTTTGCTCTTCTGGCTGATTCTAAGCTTATGAGTACCTTTCATGCTCTTCCAGACAAGCTCCTCATCATAACTTCCCTAGACAAATGCTTCCTTTCTTAACAAAAAAACCTTTAATATTTACTTTCCATTCAGTTTCCTACTCTCCTCTACAATATATGTAGATATATACTTCCATGAGCATCAAAAGTTTCGTACTTTTTCAGATGAAGTATTTTTAATACAACCTGGGCTAGAGCAACCATTTTTACATGTCCCACAGCAGTCACTGACTCAGCCATGACCTGAACAAGAAATTCATATTTAGTCTGTCTTTAATCAGCAGATTCTCCAGTGTGCAAAGATAATACAGGCACAAGAAGTCAATCTGAAACTGACTGCACCAGTAGACTACAAATCTGTATTCTATACTGATATGGGAGATTAATACAGAAAATACAGGGCTTAGAAGCCACTAATTTTAAAAGCTGGCTTTGGTTTGCTTTCTCTTCCAAATGTCAAAAGACTTCCTAAACTCAACAGAAGACAAAGAAGTATAATCATGGTACAAAAGGGGCCATATGTTCTTTTTACATTTGAAAATTCACAGTGTTACTGAAAGCACTTGAGATTTTCTCACTGCTTAGTATCTCTGTATATCCAGATCCTCCTACAGGCATGCATGTACATCTCACATAGTGTGTGTTCACAGAGTTACTCCTCAGGGTAGTAAGTACACTGGAAAGTGTTACAGAGCAGTGTTTCTCTCCCAGGCCAAGGGCCAGCTTTAAAAAGAACAAATCACAGTGAGCTGAACATGATGGGGACCCAGAGATACCTTTGTTCCCTCTCCTAGATGCAGCAGCACTACAAAAGAGAGATGCAGCAGAGACAGATCTGGGAGCACTCAAAACCATCTCAAAGGTGGCTTACAGTTTTCTTTGTCTTCCAGCAAAAGATCTCAGACAGAAGAGGAATTTTGAAGGGCCAGACCCATATTCCCCAGTGTGCAGATAGAAGAGGATGCATATAATTGCAAGCTCCACACATATATTAATTTATGCACATGTATTTCTAGATTTTCTAACTCAGAAGGTGCAGCTCCCTCTACCACAGCTCCTCCACCAGAACAAGGCCAAGCACGAAGGGCAGCTTTTCTCACAGCTTGGTGAGCATTTGGGGTGATCAGAAGGGCTGTGCACAGAGCTTTCCACAGATAAAGGTTCTTCACAATACATTCAAGTTTCCAGTTTAGGCACTAGTTTAAAAAAAACCTACTTTGTTTCAAATGATGGAAGGTGCCCTACTTACTGAGAAGACAGGTCACTTTTGCTCTTTTGATTTCCTGCTGGCCAGGATGTACAGATGGGTTTGGGAAAAAAAATAGGAGAGAGAGAGAAAAAAAAAGGACAGATGCCACTGAAGTAGAGAAGAGATTAACAGGGTCAGTAGCTTGCACTCCTGGGGTCTGGTTGAAGGATTCCTGCTTCTTAAAACTGCGAGTTGTGAGAGGTGACGGACTCATCACTCAATGAAAAGTGAGCTACAGTTTTGCAGTGTGAACTTGCTTGGCTGCTTTCCATTGCCTTGGCTCTGCAGGATGTGAGGGCTCATGGGAAAGCACTACTTTGATGTTTTCCTGAATTTTTCTGTGGAACATATTAGACATGAGGCATATCAGATACAAGTTCAAAGCATCTGGGCTAAATTCACAGTTGGTATTGATGATTTTCTGCAGTGCTTCAGGTGACATTTTAAGCAGGTTATTTAATGTGCTAATAAGCATAGAACCCAGACTATTTGACTAGGAACAATAGGTCTTTTGTAAAAAGATGTATAACGTGGAGTCACACTAAACTTGACAGATATTAGGCTAAGATACAGAATTACCTAATGATTGTTGGGTAGAGTTCATCTTCATTTTGCCAAGGAGACAACAGAAACTGTGCTTGTAATACAGAAACGTGGCAAGAGCTGCCCAAATATATGTCATGTGAGATGCAAGACACCTCACACCAGGTATGAAACTGGTCCTTGGACTGCAGTCCAATATGACAAATCCTCTGCAAAACTGGCACAGGAAGAAATTGTAATAATATGGAAAAAAAAGAAGTTAATCCTGCAATGTAGATTCTTTTTTCTCTTGTACTTTGCCATGCTATCTTTGCAAACTCAGGATCATGCCTACCTATATTCATATCCTATTGATATCAGAAATAAGAAAGTAGGTCATGCCAATGGTTTCTGGTTTGAAGAATAAGGAACAAATTTTTTTTAAGGTTTCAAATTCTAAAAATATATACCTATTCTTTCTAGGTTCTAGTAGATAGAGAGGGGATGGAGAGAGAAATTCAGGCTTCTTTGAGATGTTGGGCTTGTAAAGAGCTCCATGCCATGATGCTGCTGGGCTCATGCCAGTCCTTATCAACAGATGGAGATCAAAAAAAATCAGGCAGATTTAATCTTCAGTTCAACTTGTGCCTTTCATAAACAAACTTGCAGCCTGCTGACAGAGACAAAACAACCTGCTTTCAAATCCCATCATCCTCCCAGTTCCTGGCTGACTCATGACCCCTATGCATCATGACCTAGAAGAGAGTAAGGAAACCTGACTCTCCTTACTTCCAAAAATCTCTCCTGCATTGTTGTTTCTTGTTATTCTTTTTTCCCTGTTTAATTGCCAGCCTTGTCACTTGAAGGACTCCTCAAGATGCAGAGGCACAATCCATGGAATCTGTTTGGAGGATCCAGGCAGGGAATCCCAAGGCATTCCCTTCCAACACCCTCCCAAAGCCCTTCAGCCCAGGCTGCCATCCACACTGGGCTCTTCCCTGGAGACTGCTGTGCAGAAATGCCCACAGGATCCTTTTCTTTGGGCACAGCTACTGTGGGTGCTCGAGATGATAAGGAAGCATCCCAGCTGGGAACAGCTCTTTGCTGTATGCACCCTGCCATGCTGCTGCTGCTGTCATGGAAACATGACCTTCTCTGCTTTATCAAATGCCATCTTTGATGAAAAGCCTGTGAGTGTCCCATTGGAAATCTGGCAATAGAGGAGCAGGAAGAAGGAGCAAGAGTGTTATAGACTCCAATGGCAGCAAAGGACCAAGATCAGGAGGAGTATGGTCTGGGCATTAAAACAATCCTGACTGATTCCCAAAGTGTCATTGCTGTTGAGTAAAGGAGGTCTCTTTTTGAAGTAATTTGTCTTTCCATAGCCACATTTTAACAAGCACAGCAAGCTCATCTGTGAGATCTGACAGAAACTTCAGATTTTGAAGTCACAGGTTCATTTTTAAAGCTTATACATTTCCTCACATTCCAAACCTGCCCTGAAAGCTCTGTCACTGATCTAGATGGCAGCTATATTAAACAGGCTCAGGAGAGGTCTGTGACTGGAAACAGCTCAGCCCAGTCTTGTTCTTCAGCACACCTGCCCTTCTGAGGGGGAAGTTCTGAGACATTTGTGCAGTGAAGGTCTTGCTAGGTTTTCCACTCACCTTCCTTTTACTGAGGCTACAACTTTTACTGCGTGCACTGGCCCAAACTTGCTGGCTGCATCTCCAGTGACCCCTGAGGGTTATTTTACCTCCTTTGATGCTAACTCTTTCTACCACGTGATTCAGGTAACAAAAGAACACTGAAATAAGTCACAGCTTACAAAGAAAAAAAAAATAGAAAATTAAGCAAATTTCTCTCCCATTCACCTCAAAATGAGGACAGCTTTTAGAGGGCTGACACAGTTTGGGGCACACCTTATGACTGACACTACACCTAGAAAGCTGTGCAGCCACAGTCATGCAGAGGTAGTTGAGATAAGCTGTACTGACACAAACTAAGTTCCAATTGGCACATTTTAGAGTGAAGAAAAATATTCTGTACTTCAAAGAATGAGAATGTTGGCATGTCTTTGTGTGACCTCCTCAACTCTGGAACTAAAAGTTAGCCTTTTCAGAATTTTATTGAAAGCATACTGTTTTCTTTAGGGTCAGAACTTCTGAGCTGCAAGTAAACTCAGGGCAAATAGGAAGTTTCTGACTCATTCAGGTGATGGACAAGAACTTTGTCATGAGCATTAGCAAAACCAGCAAGAAACAAATCCTAGCAACCAATGGATGATCTCTGCCCAAACACTGTAATTAAATGTATGAGTATGTCTCATTTTGCTGACTTTGTAGTAAAAGAATTTGATGGATACCCCAAAATTCTCTGTGTGAATCCTTCAATTAAATAAATGTCAGCAGAGATCACAAAGACCTGGTTCCAAACACAATAAAATATTCCTGTGAATTCAATGCATTAAAGGACTATATATCACAGGCACAGGCAGTACATCCTGCTGCTGCAGGTTACCAGCTAGCCCTGTTATTCCAGTTTGTAAAATTTCATTAAAATATATACTTCCTCCTTTTTTCCTGTGCCAGAGGAACACAGGCTTAACTGAGAATTTAATGTGAGCCACTCTGGCCCAAGTTTTGCTGACAGTATCAAAGTTAGTGATAAACCTCCTGTTGGCTTAGAGATGGAGCATGAGAAGTCCTAAAATAATATGAAGTAATAATAGATCTCTTTTAAAAATATAGTGTAACTTTCACTTGAAAAACGACAACTTCAAGAGACTGGTTGATGTTGAATTCAGAATATTATGTTTAAACATTTCTCTGTGCAACAGAAGCCTTAGATGGACCTGCTACATCTCCCGAGAATGCGGGGTTATATTTCTTTCTTCATCTGAAAGGTGATTTCATGCTTCAGGAAGTAAAGAAAGTTTGTGCATTGACAATATAAATGCAGATGCCTCCCATAATGATTGACACCAAAGGTCGTGCAAGTGGAGTTTCATTTCTACTCCCTGTAGATCAGGCAGTCGAGTGAATTAACTTCTCTTCAGGAATTAGGAAGTCAAAGTCTTGACAGTTCTGGCTTCCCCCCTTGAAATGGGTTCAGTTCAGAAGGCCTCATTGAGGTCTGATCTGCTCCTCACAATTACCTCTTTTAATAGACAATATGAAAGCCAATGACACTCAAAGTGTACTGTCATAGAGGCAAATTTCTTTCCCTGCAAAGGACATAAGTGTCAATGAAAGAAACTATTACATACAGCAAGCAGTAAACCACTGTCATAAGGAAGTATTCATTTCATAGAGCTGAGAGAAAACTATCTGTGGCCCAATCCTAAATATATATCCCAAAATGAGAGACTATTTCAAGCTTATATCTGGAAGAATAATGCTGTTCATGTAGGGGATAAGCAAAGCATATTCCTAACAAGCTGCTTTTGCAGTTTGTGGTCTCTCACCAATGAGGGGGTTTGCAGCACAATAGAAAAGTTGCTAAACTACAGCACAAATACTGTGACAAATAGTAAAAAATGCAGCTCACCATTTCCCCTGCTGTGTATTTTTAGACTGTTGTTGAACTTCTCCATGAACAAAGGTATACAAAATATACATTAATGGAATATCAATAGGGAAACAGTAATTCTTCTGTTCTTTTCTTTGCCTGACTGCAGGTTGATTTGGCCCTTGCAGGCACGACTGTAAAATTTGAAGTAGAATATCTTTATGGTCCCTTCTAAGCACACCAGGTCCAGCTGTGTCTCTGCTAGAACACTGTTTGATCAAGCCCATCACTTCACCAATGGATTTTCTACCATAGCATTTTCAAGGTTCCATGTGAACTTCCCACACACGTGCACTCACCCACTGGTGTTGATTCTGGTTTCCACACCACTTTACCTTTTGCTTCCATTCTTGAGCACATATTTGCTCAAGCAATTAAAAAATAATGCAGTCTGATAAACAGAGCTGTTATTAGGATAGGACGACCACAGAAAATGTTGATAGTAACAAGCTTTTATTATACATCTGAAACATATTATGTTTAATTAATATTTCAGACACTTGAGGTCTAAATAGACTATGGGAGAATAACATTTTTATCAATACTATGCAGGTACTGTAACTTAGACCAAAAATGTTTCAATGACAAAATAGAGTCCTTCCAAAGAGAAGCAGGCCATCCCCACAAAGGCTCATCCAAAACACCAAAGTCCTGTCTACCTATGAACTTGTGAGATGGTTCAAATACTCACTGTGTGATGAGGCACTCACAGGAAGGAGCAGAAGCCTCAGGGGCTGTTGCCAACACAGTCGTACCACAGGCTGCAAGAATGGGTGAGAATGGGCTGAGATACCGGACCCAGGAGCTGCCTGGAGTTCAGAGTGTTCCTAAGCACCCTCTGGGGTACAGCTGGGACACAGCTACCCACAGAAACACGAGATTATAAGGTCTTAAGATATTTTCAAAAATATTTCCAAGTCAAGGAAATTTAGCTTGGGGAAGCTGTTCTATATTTCAGACACTCTAGATTTGATTTAAGCTATTTCAAACTAACTAGAAGACACAGAAAATTTGTACAGTATTACACAAGCATCAAGCAGTGTATGTCCGGATAAATCCATTCATGAATACATTTCCAGTACATCCTCATGAGCTACCCAGCACCACTGCTAGTGAGAAACATCCCATCCCCTTTTCAAAACTTTCTGACCTCATTCCTTTGATTCAAGGAAATAGTACCATCGTTGTGCTGATACTTCTCTAAAGGTAAGTGAAAATATATTTCAGAAGTGACGGTTTGCATTTGACTCTGCTGTCAATAATTCGCTGCAGCTTTTTGAGAGAGAGCCTGGACATTAAATTCAGGCAAACACCATCTTTCTGCAGCCTCAGAAAGCATGAAGCATTTCAATCCTACAGCTGTAAAAATTTTCTTTAGCAAAAAGAAGTTCCCAGAGCCTTGTGGGATCAAGACCTTCCAATCAGACCATCAAAACATGTGGGTGGGAGTTATTTGGTACTGGCAGCACTGATCAAAGGAAGTGAGTGACAACAGCTCAGGCCCAGCACTTACAGCCACAGCCAAGGGAAGGATTTTCAATAACAACATTCACTGTGCAAACCACAAAGAGCTGATCCCAAACCAGAGATAATCAGGTCTTTGTTCAGAGGCTGACTGACAGCTTTGCTCAGGGTTCCAGGCTTTCACAACAGAATCAAAACTGGATCTTTTTTTAGACTGTCAAAGAGTTATTCAGCACTTCCATTTATGTAGACAGATGTATCTTTCCTACATCTTTGTCTTCAGGAAGGACAGTGGGGGATGAGTGGGGACAGTGAGAGGAGTAAACACAAACACAGGGAAACAAAGTGGCTCAATAAAACACCCTACAGGGAAACAATATTGACTGGGATAGGCACATGTAGAGCAAAATACCTCACCAAAGAATCAGCCTGTGTTGTGGCTGAAAAACCTGTGTCTGAACAATAAAAATAGTAAATATTATTTATATGTATAATATTGATCCTTTCATCCTATAAAATCCTTAAGTCCCTCACAATCACTAGAGACAGAAATCCATAGAATGCAACAGCCATTGAAACAAAGCAATAATTAGGCATTAGTAAAATGAGAAAATAGCAAATGCCCAGTTCTGGGAAATTGGCACAAAGTACCAAGGAAAGGATGCAGTAGAAGTCAGATAAAAACTATATATTAGTATTAGTATTTTTTTTGTTTCCTTTTTTCATGTTTCTCTGGCTTGTTACTCATTAAAAATCTTTGGTACGATTCAGAATCAGACTCTCCTCCTTCAGTTTTCCCAGGGCACAAACAGAGAATATGATTGATGTCCTCATCCCTTGCTTATGGCAAAAAACTAACCTTCTGTATTGCTAATTTTGAGCTGAGATGGAAAACCCAAAATTATTAACTATTTCCTTTCCCCTTCTGTATTGTTATATTAATTTCAAGTTTCCTATTTCAGATTCTAAGTCAGAGAAAGAAAGTAGATATGAAAGAAAGTGCTAGTTCATTTTAAAAAAAACCAACCTAGCCCATGTTCTACCTATAGATCAAGACAGTTGAACTTCTGTTGGTCACTACAGGGTACCACAGAAAGGAGGGGAAGAAAACCCAGCTGGATTAGAAGGAGTGCACCATAGTCTTGTTCCTGCCAGCGATGTTGTTCTCTTTCCCTCTACTTTCTCTGTTTTACATTTTCATGGCAGCAAGGAGGAAGAAAGGTCTTAAGGGGACTGGTGGAGCAGCTCCTACCCAGAACTGTATTTACATCTGGGAGAAAAGATTCAGTAAGCCAGGGAAGAAGTTAAAAACCAAGTTAAAATAATAAGTGATGCAACAAAACCAAAAAAAAAAAAAAAAAGGAAGACATAAGGAAGCACATGCCTATATTTTTACAGGATGGAAGAGGATTAGGGAACTGTAGAAGTTAGACATGGAATGTACCCACTGTCTGAAATCCATGTCAACCCTTTCACCCTGAATAGTTTTGCAGTTTCCACTCTGGAAGCCTTTAGCTGAGTTTCATCCATGTTTTGTGCATTTCTGTCCTCACATACCCACCATCTGGAGAGGCAGTTCTAAGGGCAGAGCTGGGGAATGCCATCACAAGAAACTGGTCGTTTTGGGTTTTTATATGACTGAACTGCTGATAATCTGAAACACACTTTTATTGCAGCACAGTGAAACTAGTGACAGATGGTAATAATCACTTAAATCTCCTTTATGCAACCAGCTTCTACATTCATTGAATAAATCATTAAATCTACAATATATTTCTCTGTGTGTTGTGCATTTCAGAAGCACTGCAGGGCATTTTTTGTGAAAAAGCTCATGTTCACTTACCTATCATTACCAGTAGAAATAATGGGTAAAGTCTTAGTCTTTACAAAGTCAATGACAAAACTCCACTTCTTCTTCAGTGAGGACCAGGATTTTACCTAAAAAACCTACCCAGCACAGATAATCTTAAAGTATACCTTCAAATCCTTCAAACTCTGAAGAGATGCAGCTCATTAATAATCATTGTGGCTACAGCTGTACAAAGGACCAACAGATGTGTGACTACCCACGACACAGCACAGGCACCCTGGCATGACAAACCTTCGTGCAATCCTTGTGCTCATCTCCACAGCACAGGGCAGGCTGTCTCAACCCATTTGCCCAGCCCAGACTTAGGAATCAGCAATCTCAGGTGAAGGATCCTATTATATGGATTAATTGAATAATCCTAGACACAGTTCTATGCAAAGTAGGGCTGGCTAAAATATAGCACATTTTATCAGCCAATTATAAATTGCTCTAACTGGAGGGAATAATTTTCTTTAATTTTCAGGGGACAATATTGGGGGTCATGAAGGCAGTTCCAGAGAAGCCATAGGACAAACAGGTTTTTGACTCCCTCTTTGCTAGGCCACATGATGTTTAATAATCATATATTCCTAGAAGTGGACATTTACAGCCCTTTGTCTCTGGCAGGACTGTCATGGACTGAGGCAACCTCCTCCTTCTTTTACATTTAATAAAAACTAGAGAAACAGAAATCAACTAAAGAACTAAAATGCATCTAATCAAGATATTACTGTAATTGATGTTTCCCTTATCCTCCTCTCAGTCCCTACACAATTTCCTGGAGTTTATGGAAAGCAACATCATGTCCAAGATCCTGTGCACACCTTCCAAAGGTAAGCTTCCTCCTTCTTCTGGAGGTACAATAAGGTGAAAGAAGAGGGTTTGAGCTCTGCTAGGCTGTTACAGGCAGTGAGTATGGGCAGCACCTTCCTTGAGATTACAGCATGGGATTTGAAAGGCAAGAGTTAGTCCAGTAGGTGCAGCTCAGGTGTCCAAAAGGGACGTTTTTCAGACATATAAAGAAGAAGAGGTTTTGGGAGACAAACCCCAGTTGGACAGCAGGGCCACCCTGCAGAGCAAGGCTCCCAAGCACTGCCTCACTTTTGGGATCTCACAGCAAGGATGTTCCTTGGCACTGGGAAGGGTCCTCCCCCAGCTCCAAAGGTCAGGCACCTTGAGTGATATCAGTCCAATGCAGGAATTTACAGACTTCTTGCACCTTCTCTAAATGCTAATTGTTGGGAACATTTGCAGCTGGCTCTAAGCAAGCACAGCAGGCAAATGGCATTGCAAGCTCTGTGTTGGTGCTTGCTCTGTAAGGAGCAATGAGCAGATTGGCAAAGCTTCTCCTAAGTGATCTGGAAATGGAATAACATTGATGCCACATGCATTATGCAAAAGTGGATGGATTGATTGTGGGTCACACAATTCCAAAGACCCATTATACAGCTTCTTTAAATAATTAATCACAGGAAAATGTACTATTCCTGCAAAGCTAACTAGGAGCATCCCACTACTTAGAAGATTCACTGCCTACTTCTTTGCTAAAGAATTCTAAGCAGGTTCTCAGTGACTTGGGGCATTGCCCTCAGTTTCGTGGCACTATTGTGTTCCTTCAAACACTTTCTCATATTCCTTCAAACACCTCTTCATATCACATGGACAAGCACTGGTTTCCCAGTGCCTTGACTTGTTCAGTGGGGTCTGTTTGCTCTCTCAAGGATTTGGCAGCAATACATTTGTTAGTGTGGGTAGGGATTTGTTTTTCTAAGTATTTCCCAAAGATTTGGGGTTATTTTTGTGCTTTATTTCTTGGCAATGGCATTGCACATCCAAAAAAATTCAAGCACTTGACAACAGAGAAATATTTTGGCTTGACATATTTTTTTAACCAGAATTGCCCATCAAGCCATGAGGAGTTAAGTTCAGATTCAGCTATTTAGATAGTGTCCTTTTCATATCAGGTTTTCTGAAAGGTTCAAGCATTGCCAAGTTTTAAGAAGGTTATTTGCCAGCCCAAGGAATTTAATTATTTAAAGCTTTAAAGACAGAGCTATTTACCAGCACTTTTCTGACGCCAGTAGGTTTAGGGAAGCCTGCACACATGGAAGAGTGACCCTGCTTGTCACTTCAGCATCATTTTTATGAAGGTACAAAAATGAATTGCACTTTCTGTAGCTTTCTAAAAAATATTTAGAGCTAGACTTAAAAGGTATTGTAATTTTAAACAAAAATTCCTTCAGAAATACCCAATATACTTAAAAAGAACAGCAAGTCAACTGCTTTCACTTACCAACAGGCCCTTTAACAACTTCAAAATGCAATGGGGAAAAAAGTCAAATGGGTACAACCTTACATCTAAAGTGACTAATCTGACCTCTGTTAGCTAACAAGATTTGGAGGGATTTAAAAGATTTCCTGTATTTTTCTCTTTATATGTCGATGTTGAGAAGAGCTCGCTTCTATACTTTTATTTCTCAATCAGGTTTTTTTGAATGTATTGTATATCAAAGTATTTCACTTTGTCATCACCACCTAATCAGATCACTATCTTATTACCTGATACAGAAATAAAATACCTGGAGAAACCAACAGTCAGAGAAAAGGGTGAGGCAGAGATCAGCCCTAGATAAATGATATGTTTGTCTTTTTCGTACAACAGCATGAGATGATCTTCAAGCAATGAATCTGGAGAATCAAAAAATGGATTCATAAAGGAAAAGGGATTTGATTAAACTTGGCCAAGAAAGTTCAATTAATCACTTAAATAACGACAACTGGCTGGTTTGCAATATCCTATTACCGTTTTGTATTTCAAAGAAAAAAAGACCAGATAAATTGTTTTGATGTTTTTGGATAACCTTCTCGCTATTTTTCATCCAGCTCTATGGAATACGATATTTAAATCAGANGCTTTTATGGAATACAATTTTAAAACAGAGTTTTCCTTTTTTTTTTTTTTTTTTTTTTAGCAGATCACATGCAAAGATATATGTGGTTGGAGGTGATGTAGGTCACCTTTTTCTGTGGGGATTTTAATCATGTTTAATAACCTGCAAGTAAACCATTTCCTATGGGGAGCATGCAAAGGGTATTTCTAAGGTCTTGCCCTCCCACCAGCATCTACTCTCCTGAAGAATGATGGATGAACTTAAATACTTTGGACATGTCCACTTTCCATCAAATATGGCTTAAATCAAACCCTAGGTTCAAAACATAAGGTGTTAGGCTCTCACACACACACTGAGTGTGGCTGTAATCTCATTTTTCATTTCCTTAAGGACACACCACAGACCAAACTTAGACTAACACTGCACGTATAACACCCGTGTACCTCAGCCACAGGAGACCACTGAGAATTGCTGGGGATTTTCTGGAGCACTGTTGAAATGGTTTTCCCCAAACACAGTAGTACTGGAAACATTGTCATTACTAACCCGGGGCAATCTGTTGTTAAAACACACTGCTACAAGGACACAACTTCCCGAGGGATTGAATTCAACTGTAGTGGCAACACCAGTGAGAGCACAAGCTGAATATTAGCTCACAAGTTGCTTCACTTTCATCATTTTCAAGACGCTCTTTTAATCTAGAATTGGAGTCTTTTCTTAAGGATAAATCTCATTTTAACAGAAGGAAAACAAATACAAACCCAACTCTCTGCCTTACCCCATTGTCTCACCAGTGGCAGCAAGACAGAGCAGCCACGGGCCACGACGGTGTCATAATTTTTATGGAAAAATTTCACTGCGAACTGTAGGTGCACAGCACTGAATCAATATCTCCTCCTTTTCTTTTTAAAATTTTTGGCTGACATTTTGTCCTAGTTTCAGCTGGGATGGAGTGGCTTTTCTTCCTAGTATCAGGCACAGTGCTGTGCTTTGTATTTAGGACGAGAAAAATATTAACAGAACACCACTGTTTTAGTTGTCGCTGAGCATCACTTAAGGGCCTTTTCTCCTCACCCCACCCCACCAGTGAGGAGCTCCCAGAGCTCCCACTCACCCACAGGTGTCCCATGGGGGGAGGCACAGCAGAGTCACCGCTGCCAGTGGCACCTGTCACTGCCGGGAGGGTCTGTCACCTCCAGTGCAGCCACCAGTGCAGCTGGGCTGATGTCACACAGGGGCTGGTTCCATGTGCTGGGCACGGTGGCTTCAGGGAGGGGCAGCACAGACTCATGGAACCATAGGATGGTTTGGGTGGAGGGGACTCCATGGATGCCAGCCAGCATCATGCTCAGCATCCAGACAGGGAAAGCTGGCCAGGACTGGTCAGCAGCTGAGTTAGGCATCACTTGTTTTGCATGTTCTAATTTTTTTATCATTTCTATCATTATTTTCCTTCTTGGTTTGGTCCTATTAATCTGTATCCCAAGCCATGAATTTTAAGGTTTTTTTCCCCAGTTCTCTCCCCCATCCCACTGGGGGCAGGGGGGTGGGTGAGAGGCTCTGGGTGTTTGTTGGGTTAAACCAGGACAGGTTTGCACACATCCACTGCTCCAGACACTTTGCTCCCATAATCTGTGTGAGTTCCCATTGCTCAGCAGGAGAGCAAGGGCCAGGGCACCCCCACTGTGTCACAGCAGGATCAGGTTCAGAGTGGAATTAAATTTGCCAGTTATCCTCCCACTTTCGTCCGTGCTATGAAGCAGGTGCTCATCCCCTCCATGCAAAAGGCAGCTCTCCCTGCACGGAAATCAATTTGATTGTATGACTTTAAAGGTTTGTGCTGGAGGACTTAAGCATTTCACAGGGTTTTACTACTACATAAGCATGAGCCAAGTCAAAATTTCCTTCTCTTTCCCTCCTACTTAACCCTTTTCATGCTGCTTCAGTTTTTGCCTCTTTACAGATGTGCCCATTTCCAGCTGAAGAAACTTCAGCTCAAGGTGGCTCATGCTGCCAGAGGCTCAGTACATGACAGTAGTAACTGCCACATATTTGAAAGTTTGTGTTCCTTTCTTTCTTTTGATATGAAATGTATTCAGAAAATTGTTAATTATAGCAAAACGAAAACAACTCAAGACTTAACTTAAATCTTGAAATGGAAACAAAACATTCAGTTAACCAGAAGCAATTGCTCCATCACTATTTTCAGTTTAAGAACAACAAAATCTCCAGGTTGAGGGGGTTTTAATCCTGGTTACAGAAAACATATTTTCCAGGATGCCAGAATTTTTCCCAGAACTTGACAATGGTGCTTCTCCTCCCCTCTGAAACACCACTTCTTCTATATGTTTAAGGAAGTGCATAAAGTGCATTGATTTCTCCATGACCTAAACACAAGTGGAATGTCTTGATGAAAGGCATCCAAAATGTTTTTCTACAAGAATTCCTTGACTGTGTAACACACAAGCTAAATCACAATGAAATGACTGATTAAAAAGTTAGCCACCAGCTTTACAAAGAAAATAACATGTAAATTCCAGCAGTCTTTTACAAGCTGTAATCAATTATGTGCTTTCAAATTCTAGTTCCTTTCAGGAAATTAAATACTATAGTGTCCATGATCATGCATTTTATGTTCATTCACCTTCTAATAGAACTGGTCCTTTTGCAAGGTTATTGTTTTCTGCTCCTCTGCTCTCAAACTGCAGATCCCATGTGTTGCTCCAGTGAAAACTTGCTCAGTAATACAGGGAGAAGATTGTGTAACTTCACACGTTTGGTATTTTGGCATTGGATGAAAATTCAGTGTTGGAAACTCCATCTCAGAGGAGATGGAGTCCAAGGTGTGGACAACATCACATGAGGTTTTTCAGCTAACTCCAATACAAAATGTAGCTGGACTTCTGTTTTGGTATCAGGAAGCAGTGGTAATAAAATCTGAGGTAACAGAAGCCTGTCAGCAAATGAAAAGTGGGGAGTTCAAGCCCATCAGCCTCATTGGTTCATGGGGTAAATTGGGTAAGACAAGACAACTAGCAAACTGTGAGTAGTCAGCTTTAGACATTACTGTAGGTAGTCACATCCATTACTGGTTCACAGCCTAAAAACCCAAGTTTTCAGCCAGATATTCCTATACTACCTAATCCGTCACAATTGTTATTTGCGTTTCCAGTGACTGAAGCAAGACCATGAATCACTTTGACCACTGTAGTGTTTGTCACCAGTCTATCATCTAATGACACCAAAGAACCCAGCTTAAGAAAAAAAGTTATTTCTTACGTGTTTAAATTTTAAAAAAATCCCCACCAGAGAGCAAGAGGACAGTGAAAACCTGGCACACTTGAATGACTGCTGATTCATTAAAAAATGTTTGAAATCAAGGAGGTGTCACTTATGGGAGGCCTGAATTTCATTTTACACTAGTAAAGGATATTCTTTCATGTTTCAAGCTGAAGGGATTTTTTATCTGAATAGCAAGTTTCCAGGTAGATGACAGATTGAATAAGCATGTGCAGTGGAGTGCTCCTTAGAATTTGGGGAGAGTGTGGCATGTCCAATAATCACCAAAATGCACCTGATTTATTTCCTGTTGCAAACTGGCCTCACACTTGAGCAGATCAGCTTTCCCTGCAAGACTCCTTGACAGCACTTAAAGGTCGTGTAGTGCTGAAGTCTGTGCAGCTCAGGCCTAGTTATGATTTTGAGATGCTTTGTTCAGCTGTTTCAGGAGCTCATACTAGAGGAAAAAATCCAGCTTGCTGGTAGAGACACATTATAGCCAAGGAGAAAAAACAGCATTGTGGGAACAGTGCCAGAAGAGGAGATTGGTGCTTGTACAGCTCTGGCCTGAGAATGTCAAGTAGCTTCTCTCACCTCTCCATCCATAATGCTGAAATGAGTGCTACCAGAATTAAAGGGATGTTTGAGGCCAAATCTGCACTAGTCCTAAAGCACTTAGAGGACTTCAGCTGGAAAGCATGACAGCAATGAAACACTTTTTTATTTTTCTCACTCCCTCCAAGAAATATCTAAGAGGAAAGGCAATATTTTATATAACTTATAAAATATCAGAAGCCTGCCTCGTTTCCCATTCAGGTCAAAAGAGTTTTCCTCTGGCTGCCATATGAGCAAGATTTGGACAAAAATGCCCATAACAATCCCTCATAAACAAGGTCTCTAAAAAAGCTTACAAGTAGATGGCTTCTATTTACCTTGGCTTTCACCCACCTTTCACCATGAATAAAAGAAGAGGAAGAAGATGATGAACCTGTCCAGACATAAATGTTTGTATACTAACTTACTGTCCTCTGTTAGCACTGAGGGCAAGAACCATTGGTAATTTTATGGAGTGAATTTTGTGGGCTCCCTGAAAAGACAACACTCTGCAGTCCCATCTCTGCCTACAAAGAAGCTCCTCAGCTCCAAAGAGATGAACACTTCAAATCATTTCTCTCTACAGTATCTCCAACCACCATATTTCCACCCCCCAGTATTTAATTGCTTCGGCTCCCTTTAGCTGATTTCAAAAGTCTGGTGAACTAAAGGACATGTTTACATTTCAGATGCAAGCTTATTTCCCAAACATTATTCTGCCAGCACTGGAAACAGAAGCCTGGCTTTCTGGAAACAGGCCAAACTCTCATCACTTGAACTCCATTCACAAAGTGCTAGAGGAAGTTCAGCCACTGCATATATTTGCTTTGAATAACTTTGCTGCTGTTTCAGCTGGGAGAGACTCTACATGATTTGTGTTTATATCAAACTAACATGCTCTGCATTGTCCTGAGCAGATACCACTGCCCTGGCGCACACATTGCTCTGCTGCATTGTCCAGAGAGTGTTTCTGCTTGGAGAAATATTTCTACCTCCTACTTTAGCTAATGCCAAAAACACTCCTAGTTGTTATAATGGTATTAATTATTCCTTCTTCACTTCCATCACCCACCTACCAGCACGACAAAGCAGCATCCAAAGCACGGAGCAGGTTTTGCCTCTGCAAAATGGGATCCATGCAGGTCCTCCAAACACCTCCTGGCACAAAAACCTCAGAACAGCCAACATGGATCACAGCAAAAACCCACCCAGCTCAGTTCCCTGCCCAGTCAGTGGGGCACTATCGTCGTGGTCCACACA
>VXAX01007560.1:5440-25512 GCA_013399835.1 Leptocoma aspasia | reverse complement strand
AAAAAAAAAAAAATGCAAAATACGGAGCTGCAGGTTTAACGAGCTGAGATTCCAGCCAGGAATGGCTCTGCAGGCTGGGGCTGCACAAAAGGAGAGGGGAAGGAGGCAGGAACGTGTCCGGGACGAGCCCTCAGTGCTCCCAGCTGCAGGGAACAGCTCGGCTTTGGATGCTTTAGGAATAAGACCTTGGGATTTTCACCTTTAAGCCATGGGTGTGCAGTGCCCGAGGCAGCTGTGGTGTTCCTGGGATCCAGGGGGAGTGTCCCAGCTGGAAGACTCCATCTGCCTCCATCCCGTGTCACTGCTGGTGATGCCTTAGGATTTTAGTTTTTGTATTTTTCAGATCCTCTACTGCATTAGTGCATAACTCTGAACTCCATACAGAGTGTTAGTTACTTTCTCTTCACATTTTGGTCAGACAGAACAATCCCTCCAGGCCTGAGAACCAAGGACACCCTACAGCCTCAGGCCCCTGAAATAAACAAAATTAACTGGGGGAAGCAAACTGGGGGTAAATTACTTCATTACCTGAAGCTGTAATTGGAGAATTAACCCCTGATATGTAAATGGACCAAATTTATAATTGTCTGAAAAACTCGTGACCATTGTCCATCTTGGGTGTAGCCTCTGGGAGGCTCTGGCTGCCCAGGGTGTATCTATTGAAGGCCTTTAATAAATATGTTTAATAATAAATACTTTATTCTCTTAATCTTGTCCAGCCTCTGTTCTAGGGAGCCACTCCAAGGCGTCACTTGGAACTGGGGATAATGTGCTGCTAAATCCAAGGAATCCTGGCCCTCCTTGCCACAGGAACACCAGAACCAGCACTCCCAGGCTGCCCTCCTGTTGTGTCCAAGCCATGGACAGTGCCACCAGCATGGGTGATGCCACAAGCACTGACACCATCCATGCCCCTGGAATTGCTGCATTTCTTCAGGGACAGGGCCAGGGGACACCGTGTGCAGGGAGATGTTCATCTCCAAATGGTCACACTGCACCTAAATGTGGGAATAACGCAAAGGAATCACAGAATCATGGGATGGTTTGGGTCGGGAGAGACCTTAAATCCCATCCAGTGCCACCCCTGCCATGGCAGTGACACCTGCCACTGTGCCAGGCTGCCCCAAGCCCCAATGTCCAGCCTGGCCTTGGACACTGCCAGGGATCCAGGGGCAGCCACAGCTGCTCTGGGCACCCTGTGCCAGCCCAAACCTCTGTGACAAGGTCTTGCAAGGCTATAAACCCCCCTGAATTTTCCAGTGGGGAATAGCACTGGGGGGACCTGGAACCATCCAGGAAATCATTCTGGAAAATCAGGAGTGAGGAGCAAACCACAGAGTGGAAGTTTCATTCACACGTAAGATTTTCAGCAGGAATCAGACGTGGCAAGGCCACCGTGCCTGAAGTCTGACTCATTTTTTCCAGGTCCCTGCCAACACACCCCACTCATCTGCTCACAGATTTCCCACCAGGAATCCACAAATCACTTCTAATTTACTACGGATTCAAACTCCCTGGGTTCTGCTTCCAGATTCTGCCCCAAAGCTGGAATGCTCCATCCTGGCACAGCACAAAACCAGCTCAAACACACCTGGGACACCCTGGAATTGTTTTAAATATCCAGTGAATATCCAAAGTCAAACCAGTTCAAGACCTTGCTGAGGGTTTTCCATCATCCCAGTAAAAAGAATCAGTGCAACTCTCGGTGTTTTGGGGTGATTCTGCATCAAAGGGGGAAAATTGCAGTTTTCTTGGTTTATTGTTTGTAGCCCAGGGGTGTGCACAGACCAGGGGGATCTCAAATAAACCCTGCTCCATCCAGTTGGATTCACTGAAAAAAAAACATCCATGGAATCATCAGTGTTGGAAAGAACTCCAAGAACATCGAGTCTAACCTTTGATGAATCCCACCACGTCACTAAACCACATCTCCAAATGCCACATCTGTTGGACTTGGAGCATTTCCAGGGATGGTGACTCCAGCACTGCTCTGAGCTCAATATTCCAATGCTTTGAGTAAAGAAATTTTCCTTCTATCCAACCTGACTCTCCCCTGCTGCAACTCAAGGCTCTTTCCCCTTGTCCCATCTCCCGTTGCCCAGGAGAAGAAAATGCCAAGAGTTCAAATGTTTTAATGAGGGATTTCTCTGGAACACTTGGATATTCGGAGCCCATCGAGTGGGAGCCCTACAGGAGTTTGCTCAGCTCCCAGAAATAAGGAATATTTCCCCAAGGAGCAGGAAGTGGAGGTGCTCAGGGATTGTTTGCACTTCTCCAGCACTTGCAGGGCTTGTTTGAGCCTCTGTCCCAGCAGGAGTGTTGGGCAGGGAACGGGAATTCCTCCAGCACTTTTGGGAAGGGAAAAGGAGCAGCAAGGAAGGAAACCCCATGGGTCGGTCACACAGGATGGGGACACCCCAGCTCTACCTCAGAGCAGGCATTTTGGCACTCCAGCAAAGAGTTAACATCAACAACTGCTTGGAATGGCGCTGATGGCCGAAAAAATCCCCTCCAAACCCACCCCTGCTCTCCAGCAGTGAACATTCCAGTAGCTCGTGTCATTTAGGGTCAGTGGGATAATATTTGGGGTTGAACCATGGAATTTTGTCCTCCTGAACAGTCAGTTCCATGATTTTTAGCACCACAGGAGCTCCTGATTTGCTCCCAGACCCTGTAAAACTGCTGGCCCTTCAAGCCTTTGGAAAGCCTCAAATCAAGGCACAGCTGAACACATAAAATCACGCTTTCTTTTTTCCTTTTTAAAGCAGCAAACATTTTTAAAGCAAATAAAATAAATCCTCTCCCCATCCCAAAAACCTCATCTCACCTTTGCTAACAGTTCCCAAACTCAGCTCACCTTCAGCTGTACCATTTGTTTGAAAGTTAGATAAGAATTAGAATGGGATTTTATAAAATATTTCCTTTTTGCACTGAGCTCCAGGCCCCACCAGTGGAAAATTCTGCGTTCTGCAGGGAAGGAAAAAAGGGCCTTTGGAATGAACAGCTCTACTTCAGATTTCTGTTTAATTAAAAAAACAGCTGGGCTGAGATGTGGCAGCTCCTCAAGAGCTGATAAGTGCATTTCCCACTAATCCACAGAGTGCTCCATCAGGGCAATCATATAGATAGAAATATTATATAAATATATATAAAAATATATATGGAAACACAAAATTGCAGGTATTAGCTTTACAAAATGCCATATTCCAATAAGGAATACTCTATATTTGTCATATTCCAAGGAAGAGCTTGTCCCCACAAAGGGCACTCAGTTGGGCATCTAAATAAATCGTTAAATAAATGAAATTATAATTAAATCTACCCAGCTCACACCAAAATCATCCAGCCTGGGCAGGCTCCTGGATCCCGCTGGATCCCCTGATCCAGGCACAGGGAGCCAGAGGGCAGCACAAAATTCTCTCTCCGCTCCTGAAACCTGGGCATCCTCCAATTAAACAAATCCCATTTAGGGGGGACAGAAAACCAATAAAATCCTGCTGGGGCTGCACCTCCAGCAACATGGACAGCAGGGGAGGGGGGATTCTGTCCCTCTGCCCCACTCAGGTGATTCCCCACCTGCAGAGCTCAGAATTCCAACAGCAGCAGCACCTGGAGCTGCTGGAGAGAGCCCAGAGGAGGCCCCGGAGCTGCTCCAGGGTTGGAGCCTCTCTGGAGCCAGGCTGGGAGAGCTGGGGGTGCTCACCTGGAGAGGAGAAGCTCCAGGGAGAGCTCAGAGCCCTTGCAGGGCCTAAAGGGGCTCCAGGAGAGCTGGAGAGGGACTGGGGACAAGGCCTGGAGGGACAGGACACAGGGAATGGCTTCCCAGTGCCAGAGGGCAGGGATGGATGGGATCTTGGGAATGAGGAATTGTTCCCTGGGAGGGTGGGGAGGGGCTGGGATGGAATTCCCAGAGCAGCTGTGGCTGCCCCTGGATCCCTGGCAGTGGCCAAGGCCAGGCTGGACATTGGGGCTGGGAGCAGCCTGGGACAGTGGCAGGTGTCCCTGCCATGGCAGGGATGGCACTGGATGGGATTTAAGGTCTCATCCCAATCCAAACCATCCCAGGATCCCGTGATGATTCCCTGGAATGAGGAGCTGTGGATGCAGTGGGAGTGAGGCAGAAACAAAGGGCTGAAATCACAGTGAAAACCCAGTGCCGCACGTTTTGGGGGACAGGGGGGGTTTTTGGGGTCTGCACCCCTTCTGACATTCCCAGATGAGGCCGAGCCAAGGCTGAGGCCCTGCCCAGCCCAGGAGGTCCCTCCATAAGTTCGTTTTCCCCTCACATTTCTCTCCCTGCACACCTTAAGCCTCTTACCTGGCCTATGCAGACCGTGCTGATAAAGGCAGGGGAGCCTCATTACAGCACAAATCTCCTCTCCCAGCACCACGGTGCCCTTTTTGCTCCCTCAGCACCAGGAACCAGCTCAGAGGAGCAAAAAAAACCACCAGGACCAGCTGAGATCCAGCGAGTGGAGCCTTTTATCCCTGCTCCAAGGCTGGCAGCTCCATCCCTGGGATTCCTGGAGCCAACTAAACCTGAGGGGTGTGAGAGCAAACACAGCCCCTCTCCTGAGACTGAACTTCCAGACCTGACCGAAACCAAACAAAAATAATCCCCAAAAACATCTCCCCCCACCAAAAAAAAAAAAAAAAAATTCAAGCAGAGCAAATTGTGCTGTCACGGCATCCCAAGTCCCACAGCGAAGGAATCCACTTTTCCCTCTGGAATTCCTGCTCCCAGCGGTGCATCCTGGCTACAAATCCTGTCAGCCAAGCCCAGGGTGCCTCTGGCACCTCAGTTTAACATCTGCTTTCCCTTCCTGGCCTTTCACCTGTGCGCTCCCTCTGCACCTTTGATCAAACATCTGGAGAGGGTTAAGGACAATTTACGTCTTCTGGATGCATTCCAGTTGTAGGAAGAGGAGCCACAGGAAAGGGAGGGGATTGGGATCCAAAAATCCAAACCCTGCACTCTCTTCCCAGCTGGGAACCAGTGGATGGGGCACCTTTTCCCTGTGTCCTTTCCATGGAGGTGCCACATCAGGGGCTGTGCATGAGCCGGACTTAAAATGCTCTGGGATCATTTCAGGCCAAGCCAAAATGGGGTTTTTTTGCTCTTTTCCTACTAATATCAGGGAAAGGTTCTTCCCCCAGAGGGTGCTGGCACTGCCCAGGCTCCCCAGGGAATGGGCACGGCCCCGAGGCTGCCAGAGCTCCAGGAGCCTTTGGCCAGAGCTCCAGGGATGGACAGGGTGGGGTTGGTGGGGGTCTGGGCAGGGTTTGGATTTGGGATTGATCATCCCTGTGGGTCCCTTCCAGCTCAGCACATTCCACGATCCCATATTGAGGTGTCTCCTACACAAAATACCGTCCCCAAAACTTTCAATTTGTTTCTATTTTCCCAACACTTTCCCAGCTCCTGCCCTGAATGTTTTTACTTTAGAGGAGCCCTAATTGATCAGATCACCTGTAATTGATCATCATATCTGTAATTAAGCAATTAATCTGTAATTTATCCATTAATCTGTAACCGATCAGCTCACCTGTAATTGATCAGCATATTGGTAATTTATCAGTTCATCTGTAATTTATCAGTTCATTTGTAATCTATCAACTCACCTGTAATTGATCAAGTCACCTGTAATTTATCAATTCACCTGTAAATGATCAAGTCACCTGTAAATTTATCATCTCACCTGTAATTTATCAATCCACCTGTAATTTATCAATTCACCTGTAATTTATCATCTCACCTGTAATTGATCAATTCTATCAGCTCACCTTCCACCTTCAACCCCCCCAGGAGAGGTTTGGCTCCACATTTAGCACGAGGTAGGAGGGAAAAAAAGGGGGAAACACAGAGAAATGAACCAAGTGAGCAGTTGGGATTCTCCAGATTCATTCCGAGAGCTGTTTCGGGCCCTGGAGGTGTTTAATTGCTGGCAGATCATTGATGTCCCCTAAAGGCCACACCTGCCCTTCCCCAGGTGATCCCTGCGGGTTTTGGGGATCAGCTGCTCCCCATCAATCAGCGTTGTGATAATCAGCTAATGACAGGCTACAAATAACCCTCTAAGCTGCTTTCCAGGGAAGTTTTGCCCGGATTAAAAAGCACATTGCAGCTCCTGGGCAATTACAGAGGCCGGGGGGGGGATCTGGGAGCTTTCCCACCATTCCCTTCCCTTGGAGTCCCCATCCCTGGAAGTGTCCATAAACACAGGGATGGCGTTCAGCGGTGATCCCACAGGGCTTTTCCAACCTTAACAATTCCATGATTCCCTGGGGAACATCAGGAGGAGGAGGAGGGGGGGCTCTCCTGAACCCCCACCTCTGTCAGCTCAGCCCCCAGGGACCCCCCCATCCCAGCCCTGCCGGGATCTGCTCCTGCTCCTCCACCCTGGGATGCTCCAGGGCCATCCAAGAGCCGGCAAACACCCGCGGGCGCTCCCGCAGGTCTGCAGGGAGCAGCCAGAGCCTGCTGGGAAGCTGGGCAGCAAAGCGCTTCCTAATTCCTCTTCGTTTGTGGTAGCACCGTACGAATCTTGGAATATTGTCCTTGGAAATCACCAGAATGGCCCAATCCCGACGTTTGGGTCGGGAGGGCAGGGGAAAGTCAGGTCAGTGTGAGAGAGTGATGGCTGCATTTCTCCCAAAATCTCTGTATTTCTCCAAAAATCCCTGCATTTCATCCCAAAATCCCTATATTTCTCCCAAAAATCTCTGTATTTCTCCAAAAATCCCTGCATGTCATCCCAAAACCACTGAGTTCCATCTCCAAGTCCCTGCATTTCTCCCAAAATCCCTGTATTTCTCAAAAAATCCCTGCATGTCATCCCAAAACCACTGAATTCCATCCCAAAGCCCCTGTGTTTCATCAGGAAATCCATCATTTCATCCCAAAATCACTATATTTCATCCCAAAATTGCTGCATTCCATCCCAACGTCAGTGTTTCATGCCAAAATCCCTGGGATCCATCCCAAAATCATTGCATTTCATCACAAAATCGGTGTGTTCCATCTGAAATCCCTGCATTTTATCATGAAATCCCTGCATTTTATCACAAAATCCCAGCATCTCATCCCAAAATCAGTGTTCCATCACAAAATCCCTGCATTTCATCCCAAATTCACTGTGTTCCATCCCAAAATGACTTTGTGTCATCCCCAAATCACTGCATTTACCCACAAAATCATCACATTTACTCAAAAAAATCACATTTACTCACAAAATCAACACATTTCATCCCTAAATCACTGCATTTCATCAGGAAATCACCGCCCCATCACAAAATCACTGTGATCCATCCCAAAATCACGGCATTTCATCCCCACATCATTTTATTTCATCCCAAATTCAGTGTTCCATCTCAAAATCACTGTGTTCCATCAAAAAATCCTTTCATTTCATCCCCAAAACCCCTGAGTTTCATCCCCAAATCCCTCCACATCACACCCAAACCAGCACCGTGCCGAGCACTCTGTGTCCAAGGGACATTAAATCACAATTATATCAAAGCCAAACTCCTGATTTTAGGGATTCTTGCCCATTTTTCCCTCCCTTCCCAGGACACCAGCCCTGCCAGGTGTCCCCACTCCATGTGCCACCTCCTTTTTCCACCTGCTCTCCATCCTCTCTCCCATTCCAACACCACAACCACACCAAAATCCCTGGTGGCACCAGGGAGATTAACCCAGATCCCACAGACATTCCCAAATCTGCCTGCAAATCCCTCTTCCCCTGGAAAATGTGCATTCCCAGCCCGCCTGAGCTCCCCTCACACCACACCAGCCACCATTTGCTGCTCTTCCCTTTCCTTTTTTACCCTTTTTTTCCTGAAACCTTGGGATTCTTCTTTTCCTTTTTTTTTAAAAAAAAACTCTGGGACTCTTTTTTCCCCTTTTTTTTTTTTTTTTGGAACTCTGGGATTCTTCAAAGGGAATTTTCCCCCCTTTGGACACCTGCTGGGTTGAAAGGCTCGGGAAGCCTCTCTAATTCGAACAAGGCCCCCGCTGCAAACAGAACCACTTGAAAGGAAAAGCACTCAGGAAATATTAATCCCAAAAAAGAGGTGGCATCCATGTGTGTTCCTTTGAAAAGTTCCCCTGTCTGGGAGCTCCGACCTTGCCAGACCCCAGGATGGGTCACACCCCAGCTCTGGGGGGCCAGTGCTTAATTTTTATTCCTTTTAAAATATTTTCACTGCGGTTTAAACTCTGAAAACCACTCACAGTCCAGATTTGTCTGTCCTCTTGGCCCAACTGATTGCACAGCCTGGAAATATGCCAGGATGTGTTTAATTAGCTGGAATTACAGAGATTTTTGAACAATCTGGATGTTTTTTGCAAGATCTAAAGCCAGTTTTGGGTGGAAAAGGATTCAGGAGCAGCCTGGTGCTATTGAAGATACTGGAGGGATGCAAGAATTTACAAAAAACTCCTCAGAAATATTTGTTTCCAAATTAAGTCTCTAAACCTAAGTGAAAAATATCCACCACAAAGCATGGATGCAGCTGTTTGGGCTCATCTGGAAGAGTTTTGAGGTAAAAATGCCAAATCCTGGGGAAATCTGGAATTAGGGCAAAGGCAGTGCACCCACAAGAGCCAGAGCCTTGGGATCACAATTATTTGGGATCACAATTATTTGGGATCACAATTATTTGGGATCATGGCATCATGACTAAAAAACCCCCCAGATCTCCTCCGGGACTCTTCTAGTAAGCAGGTCAGCAGACAGCTTGGGGTCTTTATTGGAAAAACAGGGATTTTTCCCCAAAATTCAGTGTTTTGGAGAGGCTGGGATGTCTCCAAAGCCAGCAGTGCTGGTGGCACTCAAGGAGGTGACAGAACTGGCTGTGCCCACCTGTGTGAAGAGAACTGGGGGAGGAGGAGGAGGATGATGGGGAGGGAATGAAAATTCCATCATCCACAATTCCCTTCTGGATTCCAAAAGCTGCTCCAGCACCCGAGGTTAGGTCAGGTTATGGAATTGTTCCCTGGGAGGGTGGGGAGGGGCTGGGATGGAATTCCCAGAGCAGCTGTGGCTGCCCCTGGATCCCTGGCAGTGCCCAAGGCTGGAGCAGCCCGGGATAGTCAAGGTGTCCCTGCCCATGGGACCTTCAATGTCCCAACCCAAACCAGTGTGGAATTCTGTAGATGATGGAATTTCCAGGCTGGAAAGCTCCTGTAACTCAAGGATCTCCCCACTGCCTTTCCCTTCTAAACAACACATCGACATTTCCTAAATATTCCAGAATATTTAGGAAGAACTCCTAAATTCCACTGAGAAATTGGCAGAATTCACTCCCGTTCTCCCACTGCCTTCCAGGCTGATCCCTGGGGCTGGCCAGGAGGAACAATGAGGGATTCCTCCCTGACCAAGGGACAAATCCCACTTTTTCCAGTGCCTCCAGAGCCACAATCCCTCCCTTTGTCAGCGGGAAGCGCTGCACGGCTCCGGCTTCCGACGGCTTTGTGCCGCATCCCGGAGCTCCCGGGGATGAACGATGGCAGCGTGGCCCTGCCTCAGCCCTGCTGCTCTGGGAGCANTGGGACTTGATGGGCTAAAGCTGGAATTGGACAATGAACTCCAATGTGCAAATGGAGCAGAACTGATAAAAGTGCCAGAGCCCGTGCCCGGTGTCCATTTTGGGACCATTTTGGTTCATCTTGGGTGCAGCCCTGGCTGGGCTCTTGTGCTGCCCAAGGTGGATCCAGTGAGGAAATCCTTTTAATAAATCCTGCTTTATTCTGGAACTCTGCCCAGCCTCTGTTCTGGGTCAGCCTGCACAAGGCATCAAAAGTGCTCCATGAATGCCTGCAGACATCAAGAATTCCCTTTCCCAAGGGTGGGACCTGCATGAAGTGCTCTGGGTGTTTTTCCTGAGGGGAGTGAGGTGCTGGGAGTTGTTCCTTCACTGTCCTTGGGGGGATTTTAGGTGCGGAAAAGCCCAGAGTGGAGCTGACAGCTGAGGTGAGGCTGCCTGGCTGGAAGGTGTGGAAGTTTCTCCCTGTCCCATGGGGTTTTTTTGGCATTCTGGATGCAGCAGAGCTGGCTGTGGATGTGGTGGGAGAATTGAATGTTCCTCAGAGCCCTTGTCCAAAACAAACCCACCCAGAGGGGCTGCAGGGGCTCTGTTTCCTCCCCTGAGCCCAGACAAGGCTCCCTTGAGGGAAATCCTGAATTTTGAAGAAGTTCAGGAGAAGTTTTCTGCCGGGTCCAGACCCAGAGCTCACTCCCCAATCCAAATTAAATAAATCCAATAAAATCCTGCTGGGGCTGCACCTCCAGCAACATGGACAGCAGGAAAAGAGGGGATTCTGTCCCTCTGCCCCACTCAGGTGAGTCCCCACCTGCAGAGCCCATAGGACACCTCCAAGCTCTGCCTTGCACCTGGAGCTTTTCCCCCCCCATCCTGCTTTGCTTGGAGTGAGAAATTCCAGATTTCTGACTTCCAAGGAGACACCTGACTGGAATGAACTCAGAGAGGCCTTTTTCCCTCTGCACCCCCCAGGAATCCACTCCTGATATGTCAGGGGCACTGCTGGGAATTCCTGGTATTTGGGCAGGCAGGGAGTGACTGGATCCAGCAAAGGACAAACCCTCCCAAACCTTCTCCCCTGCTCCCAGCCCCACCTGTCCGACTCAGAGCCAGCTGCTCCTCAAGCTGGGAATTCTGCAGGATTTGTGACTTTTTCCTGCTGGAGAATTTGGGATGAGCAGCAGCCAAATGGCTGCTCTCGGGAGGGCAGCGACAGCAGAGCTCCTGGCTTTTCACCTTTTCCCCATCTGCCGCACGGGGAAGGTGGAAAGGGAGGGAGTTTTTCCCTTCCAGCCTCCAAATCCCTCTGGAAAAGGAAAAGTGGGCAAGTGAGGGGTCACAGCCTGGCATTCCCTGAGGGCTGAGGGTGGCAGTGATGTCCAGGTTTTTGGTTTTTATTCCTTAAGGAAAAAAAATGTGGAAATACTGAAAATTATCGCATTTTCTTTTGACAAATAAATAGCTTTATGGTCCATCAAGACATGTAAAAGTTCTCCCAGGAGCTGGCACAGAAAGCCCCAAACCAGGTAATTTAATCTCTTGGAAAATCACACAATAAACTGAGTTGGGAGGGACCCACAAGGATCATCCAGTCCAATCCTGGCCCTGCTGCAGCTGAGGAAGGAGAAGTTTCTGTTCCTGCACCCTGCAGGGTGGAGAACACAGGCAAAGAATATCAATCTTAAATTCAGAAACCACTAAAAATGATAAAAAAACTCCTTGTGGACACACCCCAACAACCACCCCCATCATATTCAAGTCAAACTGTTCCAAGCTAATTAAAACATCGGGGTTGGAGCATCACTGAAGGTTTTAAAGGCAAAAAATGTCTTTAAATTGCTCACAAGATCCACAAAACCATTTCTCTGTGGTCATTTCTCTCCTCAGGGTAGCCTTTACCCTGCACTATTTCATTAATAGGTCTAAATTAATCAACCTATAATTTACAAACAGGGCACAGGATTTCAGGATATTACAACAGCAAAGAATTTCAATTTCATTTATGACTGCTGCACCTCTAAATCCCCCCTGGATGCACCCATCTCTTATTTGGTGCTGCACTGGTTAATCTGAACTAAAACTGCAACTCTTAAATCAGGGAAAATAAAGGCTTTGCTGCGGATGGGATGGGAGGAAGTTCACAGAGGGCTCCTCATGCTCTGCCCGCAGTTCCAGGCTGCACTAAAAGCACGAAGTGACACTTCAGGGACAATTTTCATGGAGCAAAGGTGCTCCAGAAATGCCAGAAAATGCCAGAAATGCCTTTACAAAACCAGGTGAGCCCGAGGAATCAGCCTCTCCCCCAGCTTTTCCTCTCCAAGGTGTCCAACTTTGCACCAGATGCTAAAAATAAACCCAGAGCAGGAAAAAAAAAAAAGAAATCACTCATAAAATAAAATAAAAATAAATCACGATAAGGAAGATGAAAAGAGCCCTGAGTCAGCGCAGAATCCTGAGGATATTCCCAGATCTGAGGCGGGGGAGCAGGAATTCCTGACAGAAACAGGCTGGATCCTGCAATCCCTCACTCCTCAGGTAACGTCACTTCGCAGCTCTTGGTGCCAAATCCCGCGATTAGCTCGAGCTTGTTGCGGCAATCCCCTCTCCCAAAAAGAGTCAGAGCATAAATTCCAGGTATTTACTGCATTTGTTCTTTAAATGATGCGCTTTGATCTCAGCCCTGATAACGAGGGAGGAATTGAGGCTCGCCCGGAGCTCCCGGCAGCACAGAAAATCAGGAATTGCGGGTATTTGGCATCCCTAAATCCCTGATATTGAATGGAAAACGGGTTTCTTCAGGCTGGGAGAGAAGAGGGGAGAGGCCCCAGCATCCAGCTCGTGGTCCAGCATTCCCAAACGCTCCAAGTGCTGTGTCTCTTCTCGTTTTTCCAAAAAAAAAAAGAGAGCAATTCTTACACAATGCAATTCTTTTTTAAAATGCAACTGGTGAAAAAGTGAAGGAGCTGAGCTCAGCTTTTGGCTTAAGCAGGACTTAAAGGGAGCAGATTAAAAAGAGGCAGAGAGACTTTTTCTGTGGGCAGTGGGTGACAGAACAATGGGGATGGTTTTAAATTAAAAGAGGTGATTAAAAAATTAAAAGAGATGATTTTTAAATGAAAAGAGGAGGGATTCAGATGGGATCTTGGGAAGGAATTGTTCCCTGGGAGGGTGGGGAGGGGCTGGGATGGAATTCCCAGAGCAGCTGTGGCTGCCCCTGGATCCCTGGCAGTGGGGCTTGGAGCAGCCTGGGACAGTGGCAGGTGTCCCTGGGGGTGGCACTGGGTGGGATTTAAGGTCCTTCCAACCCAACCCATTCCATGATTCTGTGATTCCATGATTCCTGCAGCAGTGGCAAGGAGGGCACAGAGGGGACAAATCCCTGCCGAGCCCCAGGATCAGCTGGGACAGGGGCATTTCCAAGGTTTTCTGCAGGAGCCACATGGATTTGGCCTGTCCGGAGGCTCCTGGGTGTCAGAGCTCAGAGCAGAGGCTGGAAGGGATCTCAGTGTTATTCCTGAGGCAAGCAAGGAAAACCAGCACCAAATCCCACATTTCATTATTGACTCTGCACATTCCCCACCGCCCCAGGGCCTCCCATGGCCGGCACAGGGAAGGTTTGCACCTCTCCTGGCTTTGGCAAAGGAGCTCCCCAGAGCAGCAGCCCCCACTCCCACCTATCCAGGAGGGAAATCCCCATGAGGAAATTCCAAATATCAAATGAAGAAATGGCCACAAGTCATCAGTTAGCAGCTCCTGGTCTGTGTTTAATGATTTATGACAGGCACAGCTCGGTCCTTGCAGCCAGGGCTGAGGAGGCAAAGCCCACACAGCTCTCGGCTGAAATTCAGGAACAAATGTCTGAGCAAACTCCAGAATTAAGATCCTGATTAAAGACATCCCTATGGAAAAGCAGCCTCCTTCTCCAAACAATATCCCAGCAGCTGTGGGGACTCTGTGCCCCAGGACCCTCCCACTGCAGTCCCTGCTCGGGGCTCCCAGTGGCTCTGAAGTCATCAATAATTGTTTGGATTTAATGTCGGTTTGAGGATTTTTACAGCGGATTTGGCAAATCCCGGATTCAGCTCTGTCATTATCCATTCACCGCTGCGCTTCCCGCAGGACTGGGAGCTCCAATCCGGGGCTGGCCCTCATTAGGATGAGGTGATGGGCCCTTAATCTCCTCTGGGTGAGGAAATTGCTCTGCTCTCCTCTCTGTAATCGCTGCTCCTCACATTTATCCTCATTAGAATTCATCTCCCTGACCTGAGAATCCGGAATTTTGTCCAACAGCAGCCGAGATTCCCCAGGGCTTCTCCTCCCATCCCCACGCTCCCTTCCCCTCGTGTCCTGGCTGATTATCTCCTCAGGGAATTCCTCAAACTCCTCGATATCAACAGAGAGCTCAGCCTACAGCTGGTTTTTGGGGGCTCCTCTCCCAGGTTTTCCTTGACCCTAATTCCCCATGAGCTGCTCTCTGCTCTCCTAGCTGGGAATTCCTCCATGTGCCAGCACCAAACACTTCCAGGGATCTCCCAAGTTCTGAGGAATCTGCTGGAGAACCAGCTCTGTCTCTGAGCAATGGGGATGAGCCGGGTTTATTTCATCTTTAATTACGGCATGAATTAATAACGTGATGGATGTCACCGAGACTTCTCACCTGAGCAGGGCTGGCCTTTGGCTGGCTCTGCAGGAGGGCTTTAAAAAGCCACTGGAGAGATGATAAAAGTGAAAAATTCAAGCTTTGTCCTTGCAGCTGGATGGCCAAACCCGAATTTTAGGAGCTAATAAAGATTCTATGAAATCCAGCGGTGGGAGCGGCAGGTGACAGAGGGATTTCTCCCGCTGGAGTACAGGAAGGGCAGCATCCCCGTGCTTCCCATCTGAGCTGCAGCCTGGAATCCAGGGAATCTCAGCTTACACGGATGCCTGGCAACCCCACAGCTCATGGAACACCGTGGGAGCTGGCCCGGAGCCCGAATTCCTGCTCTGATGTCACACCCGGTCACAATGTCCCCTCGGTGACACTTGCCTCCCTCCAGCTGCATCCAAATCAAAGTTCCACCCAGGAGGAGGCTCCCAGACTTCTATAACGCCTGTGAGAAGCCATTTGTGAGTCTGTTGTAAATGACACAACTTCTAAAATTGTATTTTAACTCATTTTAGTCAGAGATTTGTTTGTCTTTGCCCTGGGGGAAGGGAATTGAATTTTAAATTTTTTTTTTTTTAAGGTTCTGATCATCAGGTGAGTCCTGACGAGCTGAACATCAGCAGACTGGGAGTAGCCAAAGGATGCACAGGAGATAATGATAATTAGCAACAATTAACAAACATTACCCTCAAATGTCACCCCTGGTGTGGCTGAGACACCGTTCTGGGAAAAGATCAATAAGAGACCGAAGAATGAGAACCTAATCAGCACCAAAGGGATCAATAACCAGTAGGAAACCAAATAGTAAGAACTGGGTAATTTGAGACCAATGAATGAGAATTTCTCTGGGTTTTTCATGGATAAATATGGGAAAAATCCCATGTGAGATGGGATGACTTTCCCTGCACAAGCCAGCAATGTGAGGATGAAATTATTTCTGTTGCACATCCTGGCCAGAATAAAGCAGTGCCTCGGTTCTCTAACACTAAAAAATGTTATTGGAGAGGATTTTTTTGTTTGCCCGCAGTTTTGGTGACAAAAAATCTGGCACCAAACTCCAGCTCAGGATGTGCCAAGCAGCTCTTCAGAGCCTCAGTCAGGGGAGTTCATAAAACCAGGGATCAGCTGTGCTGGGAAAAGCCAGGGAGCTGCCCAAAGAGGGGATCTCTCCCTGCTGGATCCATTAATCACCCTGGGCAGGCCCTCCAGGCTGAGAGCTGGTGTTCCATCCCATCCCATCCCATTCCATCCCATCCCATCCCATCCCATCCCATTCCATCCCATCCCATCAAGTCCCATCCCATCCCATCCCATCCCATCCCATCCCATTCCATCCCATCCCATCAAGTCCCATCCCATCCCATCCCATCCCATTCCCCTCTTGCCCTGCCTGGAACACCAGGACATCACAGTGGCATCACACTGCCCACGGTCCCCTCACACGGGGCACCAGATGTTGGGTTTTTTTCTTTTTGGTGGTTGTTGTTGAACTCTACACACTGTTGGGAACTTATTTCTTGGGCTCTTGAAGGAGGTTTTTTCTTATGAGTTTTTTGCTAGAGATGAAAGACACGTAGGACTCACTGTGTTTCTTGGTTTTTAGGTTGTTGTTTATTTTTCTTTTATTTTATTTTTAGTATGCTGTCTGCATGCTAGACTGAGCGTATGAGAAACAAGGTATAAAATGGACAAAAATGGTTTTGATATTCAAAACCAAGGTCTTTTTAAAGCTAATTAGTTTAATTACTTTCTAACACGTATCTTGTTTTTACTTTATTACTAATAACTTTTACTAATTTACACATGTAACACTTATGCTGCTACTATTTTTAACTAATTAAGTGGTTCCAAGCTTATTAAAACATCGGTGTTGCAGCATCCTTAAAGGTTTTAAAGGCAAAAAATGCCTTGGACACTTCCAGGGATCCAGGGGCAGCCACAGCTGCTCTGGGAATTCCATCCCAGCCCCTCCCCACCCTCCCAGGGAACAATTCCTAATTCCCAAGATCCCATCCATCCCTGCCCTCTGGCAGTGGGAAGCCATTCCCTGTGTCCTGTCCCTCCATCCCTGCAGGTGTAGGAATCACAGAGCTGTCTGGGCAAGCTGGGATCTTTCCTGCACATCCTTCCCGGTGTTTTCCTTGGATTCCTGCTCGGAGCAAGAGCAGTTCTGAGATGTTTTCATCAGGCACGGGATGAAAAGAGGGAAAAGGCTCCGATTTCGGAGCGGAGTGTTCGGCATCAGGGTTCTGGTGAATTATTCACTCTGAGTCCCCAGCACCGCTTCCATAGGCATGGACTGAGGGATTTGGGAGGGGTTCATGGGACCTGGGATCAGATACAGCTGTTACAGATGTGAGCATCTGTCTGATGCCTGAGGGAGGGGCACAGTGACACCCTCAGTGCCAAATACTGCAGCTGTCAGCCACGGCATGGGATGAGATACTGCCCAGCCACCTGGAATCATGGAATCACCAAGGCTGGAAAAGACCTTGAGTCCAACCACTGAAGGTGGATTTTCCTGGTGGCTGCAACTCAGGAAACCAAAAGGATCAGAACTGATCCGAGTATGAGCCCAGGTAAAAGCCACTCCTGAGGTGTTCTGCACCAGGTTCATCCCTCCCTAGCTGGGAAAATCTGAAGGAAATGGATGAAGGATACTTCAAATTGAGATATTTCCTTTTTCAGAGCTCCTTTTAGAAATGAGATGTGAGCTGAACTTCAATTCCCCTCAAGGGGAGGAGGAGGGACCCTGAGAGCCCCTGGCGTGGTGGTATCCCTGGAATATCCCTGGAAGTCAGGCTCCGGGAGCAGTGCTGGTGCCAAATCCTGGCATCAGGGAGGCCCTTTTCCCTCACCAACCAAAATTCCAGCAGGCACTGAAATGGAAATGTGACCCTGCTCAAGGTCCTGGCTGGTGGCTGCAGCTGGAAAAATGCCAGGGAGGGATTTCCTTGAGGTTCACAGCCCCAGATGTGCAGAGCTGGGGAAGGATGAGGGCATCCAGATAGGATAAGGATATCCAGACAAGGTATGGAGAAGAATATCCAGATAGGATAAAGATATCCAGACAGGGTATGGATAAGGATATCCACACAAGGGAAGGATGTCCAGACAGGCACAGACAGGAAGGAGCTGGTCCCACACGTGGAGGGATAAATGCTCAGCCCCAAAATGAGAGCCATGTGCCCTCAGCCAGGGATGAGCCTCCCACTTCCCAGGGGTTGCACAGCACATGGAAAACACGGATTGCAAACAGCTCCGGCTTTTGCTCCCCCAGTGCCAGCTCAGCTTTAGTTCCTCAGGGGTTATCCCCAAATAAAAGAGCAGGATTTGTGCACCCACCCAGGGTGTGAAAGGAGCCACTGATGGATCATCCGGGCAGGGAAAATGGGAATCAGGGCTGCAGGTCCCAGCAAGATCCTACAGCAATTCTGGGGAAAAGACACCTGAGCCCAGCGAGCCCCGAGGGGAATTCTGCTCAGCAGAATCCTGGGAGCGCTCAGAGCCAAGGAAAACACGTGGTGTGAAAGTAGAGCCTGTGACAGCCACCCCTGCGACAGTCACACCTGTGACAGAGCCACCCCTGTGACAGAGCCACCCCTGTGACAGAGCCACCCCTCTGCAGGAGCTCCTGAGCACAGCCCCGCTGTCCCCAGGGAGCCACAGGGCTCATCCCAGCCAGGATCCCGGCTCAGCTTTCCTCAGTGGTGCCTGACAGAGCCTGGCCCCGTCCAGGATTGTCCAGCGGGAGTTGGAGCAGTGATTTCCATCCCCTCTGGCCATCTCCTGCTCTCCCAGGACACCTTCACTCCTCCTTCCCAGTGCTGTCCCCAAGCCTGGATCTACTGAGGCCCAGAGCCCCTGCGAGCCCCACACACACCCCAGGGCTGGGGGATTCCTTGTCCTCTCCCTCCCTGGCCACACCATTCCTCTCATTCCCAAAAAAGCCATTTGAAACCCCCTTGAAGCGATTTCCCTGGCAGATCCATCCTTATCCCAGTCTATCCCATAGCAGAGGGATGGTGGAGGCACAACCAACTCCAAAGAAGGCTTCAAGCATCTGCTCTTACAGAGTAATGAGCCATCACCTCAGGAGGCTGCAAGTATCTGCTTCTACCACTTATTGTCCCTCAGTACAACCTTTTAAACTCTTGATCATGCATTCCACCTGTGTGTCCTCTCTACCCCTTTGTGGTTGCTCAGTGCCCCTCAGCACTCCATGTCTCATCACCTTCCATGCCAGTCACTGTCTCACACAGCTGGAGCCCATGGGGGATGAGGCTTGGCCACAGCCCCACCCCCAATGACCACAAACTGTGTGCCTACAACAATCCCCCTATCCCAAATCTCTCTTTCCCCCACACCAACCACTCCAGCACCTGGTGAGAAGTTCCTGGGATTAAATCCAACCCCAAATCCAGACAATACCTCCAACCAATCACTGGGACCCCTCAGCTTTACTGATTTTCTGCCTTCAAACAACACAGCAGCAAACCGTGCCCATGGTTTTAAGGACATCAAAGCTTCTTCACTGATTTTTTGGGTGGTGAAACCTGAGGCTCTGCACATCCCTGCCTGCACCCACATCCTGCAAACCAGAGTGCCCAGCACAAAAAAATATCCCAAACAGGTTTCTCTGGAAGGAAACACATCCATGGAAGGGTTCAAAGCCAGCAACCTGGTCTATGGAAGGTGTCCTAGGTGGGTTCTGAGGGGTCCCTTCCACCCAGACTGTTTGGGATTTGATAGGAAACGATGAGGAGCCCACAGCCAGGCTCCCCCACAGCTGTGCTGAGCGAGCTGGGGTGGCAGCAAATGCTCCGAGATTTTTGTAGGGAAGATGTGCAGGACAGGACCCCCCAAACTCCACATCTGGGAGCTGTTCCATGGGAACAGTCCCTCTGTCACCTCTGAGAGGAACCTGACTCATTTTGCAGTCACTGATGAACAGAGGGGAACTCCAGCACCAGCACAGACTGTGGGACAAGGAAACAAAAGCCCAGAAAATTTCTCACCCATCCTTCACCTCACCCATTCTTCACTCTCACAGNAAGGGAAGGGAAGGGAAGGGAAGGGAAGGGAAGGGAAGGGAAGGGTTAGGGGGATACCTGGGCAGCCCCTGGAGATGGGATCAGCTGGTCCCTGCTGCTGCTGCTGCTGCTCAGAGCCAGAGGAGCCAAGGGCAGCTCTGCCCACCCCAGGGCAGGCACTGAGCCAGGGAAGGGGCTCCAGCCAGGGAGGGGAGGAAAACAAAACCCCCAAACAGCCCGGCCTGAACCAAGCACCCCCTGGCACAGCCCCTCCTCAGCACCGCTGGGTGCCTCTGGTTTTATCCCGTATTTTTATCAGATATTTTTATCCTGTATTTTTATCCCGCGGGTTGGTTTTTGCAGCCACATTCCCGCAGGAAAGCGGAGCCGCCGGGGTTATTTTGGGGCTGTCACATCCCCGGGGAACGATGCGGGATTTGCAGGAAGCCCCAGCAGGGCAGGTGCGTTCCCGGCCACACAAAACCTCAAAGGCTCCACGCAAAGCAGCCGCTTTTGTTTTGCAAATCGCAGCTCGGGGCTCCGAAAAATCAAAATATGATTTTTTTTTTCAAGAGGAAAATGAGGGAAGGAAAGGGGTTTCCCCGCAGGGTTGGTTTCTAGAGTCCTGCGGAGGCTCAAGCCCCACTGGCACAAGATCCCAAAAAACTCCTCGGGCTCTAGCGCTGCTCCATCTGCATCCCTGAAAAACCGGGAATTGCTGCCTTTTATAGCAGGGAGGGGCAGCTCGCTTCGGAAAAACCCTTCAGCTAAGTGTTTTGGGGAGGCCTCGCTCAGGAGACCAGCTCGGTGCAATTTGGAGGGCGGAGCAAGAAACTACGTTTAAAAAT
>VXAX01007556.1:151066-231038 GCA_013399835.1 Leptocoma aspasia | reverse complement strand
TTTACATTTGCAGCTGGAGTTCCAGCCTGAATTCTGGACACCCAGTTTTTATCAGTTTATTGCAGGAGTGATATGTGAAATATATATATTTTTTATTGATAAAGATAAACATGATTTGTAAGATGAGTCAAATTAACAATCGATTACACACTAATGGGCTCTAATCAATACATTAATTTAACTAAAAGGAGGGGAACAAGAGGAAAGATGGAAGAGTAATTTAGAATAGCAGGACTATTCTGCTGGTTTAAAAAAACAACAGCGTATAAAATAAAACTGAGCCACCCTTTGTGGAAGAATGCAATATCCTCTCTCTCGTTCTCTCACCTTGTTTCTCTGTATGATGTGGCGTGTGTTTATTAAAGAATAAAAGAGCAATTATTACATTTCCAGCAGATTGCAGGGCTGAGCCAGCAGTACAGCAGTGTCAGCCTGCTCTCTAGTGTTGCTGGAGGTGTGCAGCATCCGGCCACGCTCCCAGCTGCACCCGCTTAGAACACAGCCCAAACCCCGAGGAGTTTCCTTGCTGTCTTCTGGGTGGTAAGGAAATCTCAATTATGCACACAAGGGATGTGGTTAGGGGAAAAGAAAGGAGAAAGAATGTTTAAATTGTATACATAAACTGTTTTGTTTTACAAGCTGGAGTAAATCAGCACATTTGTAGGCCATATTTATCTGATCCGCTCAATAATAATCTTTCTCAATGAATACTATTGATGTGGCATTTATGCCATTGCAGAACATAACCAATCCCTTAAATTCAAATAAAGCATTAGTGAAAAAATAAGAATTTTTGCTTCTGGGCAAGTCACCAGTGCACAAATTTCTTCCATGTTGCTCTCAGGAGCTGAGGTGGGAAAATATACCAGGAACTGAAGTAAAGGCAGAATTCCTCCTGCTCTCTCTGCTTTACAAATTCAGCCCTCATTTGCAGTGCCATACAATTAATAGAGGTGTCATGGTCTAAAACCAAACCAACCAAATTCCCTCACAAAGGGATCAAGGAAGGAAAGCAGTCCTTTGAGCAGCAATTTCCTAACGGGAGGTGCAACCCCACAGGCTGATGCTGAGGGACCTGACACGGACCCTGGTGAGATTCTGGGGCTCAGGCAGGGGCACAGGCACACAGGCAGCTCGTACCCAGGTTTGCTCTGGATGACAGAGTTCAAGGCTGTGTGTTCAACCCTCCTCAGCTCGTGTAACACAGGGCCTTTGTGCTCTCAGCCTTGCCACACATACAGAGAATGAAGAGGGACATGATCACAGCTCGTGCCAAGTAATTCCAAGAAAATCCAAACATGAGCAATGGAGCTGTTACAACAGCACAGAAAGGTGGCATCTCCTACAGAAACTTAGAGGGAAAAGACAGCATGTTACACGCTATGCTTTGGTAGAGAAAGCACTTTCAAGGCACAACTAATCTCTGAAAAAGATACTGAGCTCAGTTATACAATGTAAATCAGGAGAAATGCAAGTGGAGCTACTTCTGTTTACTAACACTAGAACCTCCTGTCCAAGACTTCAGCACAATCTCAGTAATACACTGTGTTCTCCTCGGGCTTGCAGATTAGGAAACAAGACTGGGTCAGAAGAGCCCTTCAGTCTCTTCGAAATTTACTTCATTGATTCACTCTGAAATGTCTTCTTTTGAATACAGTCAATAGCAGCCTTAACAAAAGATCATCATGCCTCTAGAAAAAGCATTTTGTCAGCTTGAGGCAAAGACATGGGTGTGGGTTTCAGGCCAGCAAAGCCCACTGAGAGAGCAGGGAGTCCATCTCCTGCCTAGGGTGCTCTCCAGAACATCCACAAACCCGTGGTGTTTCTGTGAGCAGCAATTCTCAGACCTTTCTGAAATATAAAGTTTCTGGCCAGTTGATTACCAGTGCAGAGGTGCTCAAACACCAGTCTCCTCTTGGAGAATGGAACTATCAAGTACATTCCAGATGGTATTACAGAGGAAACTGTTACAGCTACATTGGTTTCATTAGATATAATCAAATATTCAGGTAATATCCAGTGTATATCTAAAATCGACTCAGTCTTAGGAAGCTTTTCACGATATATGCACAGCTGCTGAAAATGGATGACTTCTTTCATTAATATTTGCTTCAGAAAATATCTAATTCACTTTGGTGGTGTTTATGTGCTTTCTACAACTACAGCAATAAATCAGTGCGCTGGGAAGAACATTTCACAGAAAAGGGAAATCTTAGGTTGGTGTTAAACAACACTCATTCAGAATGAACTCTGAACTTTTGAAATGAAAATTTGAAGATTTTATGAAAAAATGTACTAATCTAGGTGATGAGAACAATATGATGTTAGAACTACAGATATTGAAGATACTAGTTTTGATTAAGTGCAGCCACTAACTATACACAGAATATATAAATATTCACAGCCAATTTGCTAGTCAGAATAACCTAAAATAATTTTGCTCTGCAGTAACAACTGTCCCAATATACAAATATACCATTTTTATTAATGTCATCAATTTTTTGTTGACAGTGGGTGATCAAATACACAAATTAAAATTACCTGGTGTTGTAGCTTAAATTAATTTCTCTTGTTAGTAAGTTTAAGTTATTATAAAGGGTGGTGAAACCCACAGAGGCTTAAAGCCATGCAGGCAAAGCTGCCTCTGCTGTCATCATGTTTACAGTAGCTCAGCCTCTGGCTGTGCTGGGTAATACCCTGCCTCACTCCAGCTCTGCTCTCTGGGCACATTTTACATACTTTTCATAAAAAAAAAAATACTAGTTTTATAAGCAGAAGCCTCTTGTTTTGTTTGTTTTACTGCTAGACTTATGGAGCGTTATTTTGATTTTCCTGGCACTGGATAAACCTTATTGATGTCAGTGAACTCTGAACCTGTAGTTCTGAGTATTTTCAAAATAATCTCTCAGTGTGGAAAGTGAGACCAGGCTAGGATCAAGCAGAACACTGCAGCGTAAACCTAATGTGTTTATTGAGACCATCTCCAATTAGCAGGAGAAAATATTTACTATCTGCTGTTTGAAAACAATTTACTGGTGTAAATTAAAGAGAATTAACTCCTTCTTGAATACAATTTTATTTACTAATGTACGTTTAGACTAATAGTGAATTTATTAAGCTATTTCTGAATTTACCCAAAAGGCTGTCTTCACAACAGCCCTAACAAGCAGTTCAAACTCTGGCAGCAGCCGTGGTTTTAAGAAAACCCCACACACAGTGTCTGAAACTCCCAGGTTTGTTTTCAGGTAAGGAAAGCCAAAACCAGCCTATGTATATATACTACTTTGATAGCAGTATTGGAAAGTTAAATAACCAAGAGCAATTTCTGCCTACACATCTTGCTGGGTACCTGGCATATGCTGATTATTTTTCTCAAATCAATTAGCACTGTGCAGCTTTTATCATTAATTTACTTTTATCAGTAATCCCTACTGCCGTGTGTCTTCTGACTTGCATACTCCGACCAGCTCTGTGCCCTACAAGCCTTGTCTGAAGCCTGCTCAGCCTCTACAGTCTCAGGAGTATCTTTGCCTGCTGTTTATAATGAAGATTTCTCCAGTTTTATTTATTAAGCAGAGCAGGGCTAAGCTTGGGGCCAGCAGCAAAGGAGGAGTGCAGACCTCAGAGGAGTAAGAGAGCCCATGAAGGAGGCTTGAGCTAAAGCAGAGCAGGTGCTTTATTCTGCAGCTCCCTCTACTTGCTGCATCCCATCATGGCAGTGTGACAATTTGCCTCTGTAACCTCCCAATCACTCTTTCACAGGTCAGATCGTAAGATCAATATAAACAAGAAAAAAAGAGACATGTACTCATGTAAGAAAAGCCAGGAAGTTCAAAGTTATAGCTGACAGTCTGAATTTAACTCTGACTGATCTGGGAAACAAAAGTAGAGCAGTGACATGAATGAAGGATGAAGTGTCAGGCTGGAAAGTACTCCGTTTTTATCAATTTAAGTCAAACCCTTAAAGTGACTACCCCCGAATTTCTCATATTACACAGAAAACAAAAGTGATGAAACAGTATTTTCTAAATGTTTACATGTGAGAGAGGCCCACAGCTCTCAAATCAATATCTTGGTAATTTAGCCATTTAAAAAATTTAGTTCACTGCATTCTGTACACGAGGCATCTCCCTGAGTGCACGACAATCCCCAAACTGTGCTGCTTTCAGGGACAGATCAGCACCTCCCTTCCATTACCTGTCTGCAAGTACAGCAATAACAACAAATAACAACAGCACACAAGGCTTTTCACAAGTATAACCAAACAGTAAGTAACAGCTGTCTAAAAAAGAAGACCAAAACCCACTCTGTACAAGCACCACAAACAGAGAAAGGCTGGCTCTTTAAACACTGAAATTAGCAGCAGTGACAAAGGTCTCAGCAGGCACACACGGCTCTCCCTGGTCCTGCCACCAAGCCTGATGAACCTGCCAGCAGAAAACACTTCTCTTACTGTAGCTCTGAGAAGGGGCCAGTTGCTCAGTGGTTTAGGATTGAATTACTGCACTGGGACCAGGCAGAAAGCCTGGCTGAGATCCCTGAGTTTAGAGTCAGATCCCTCAGTAACTGCCTGCACAAGAGCAGCAGCTCCCAGCACAGCTCTGCCTCTCTGTGCTCCTGCAGCAATGCCACCAGAGGTGAGGGGTCTCACTGTTTCCAACTCATTGTGTTCAGGTAGCAATGCCCACCCAAAACCACATCCTCAAACTTCTCTGAAAAGGCAGCACAGATCTCTACAGCTGAATTTATTATTTCATTTTCCAGAGGTAGCTTCTGGGCATTTTAAAGACATTTGGATCATATATTCATTACTTAGCAAATAAATTCCTTTAATAAATGCTAGGAAGAGACAAAATAATACAAGTTTTTATTGCAGCTGCCTCCATTGCACATGGTTAAAGCAATATCCTGAAAGAGACCACTGAGTTTCATAATTCAATGAATATTTATATTGTTTCAGAGAAAAAGAAAACTTGAGAGCCTTGTTTTGCAAGATTAAGCAACAAATGTCTTATATTTCAAATGAATTACTAAGACTTAATCCTGCAATTATTTTCTAATCCAGGCAGTCCTAAGGACTACCATGAGATCAAGGACTCCTGACAGGAGTGAGTTTGCAGGGTCAGGGCTTTCATCTGTGTAGAATGCATGCAGCCAGTCACCAGGTGAACTCATTTCACTGAATTTCTAATCCACTTGAGTATCATGGGTTTGAAAGTTCAGATAAAAATAAAATCTAAGAAAAAAAATAATCAAACCTTATTGAATTTCCTTTCCACTTAGACAATGAAATAGCGATGCAGAAGATGAAAAATGTGTTCAGTGAGAATGTGATGAAATATGTAATAGGACCCAGAAATGGAGGTGCTGCTCCTGAGACTGAAAAAGTACAAATTGACCCTCTTCTACATTTCCCCCTTAACCAGAACACGTGTCTCCATGTCCAGTCACACACACGTGTGTGAAATGCCTTTGACCTACACAGAACTGTCAGTAGGGTCCTTCTCTGGCATCTCTCCTGCCATGGTACCAGTAATTCTTCTCTGCCGTTCCTGCAGCCCTTGCAGGAAAGGAGCAGTGCAGTGGTGAAGGACAGGGGTGCCCTGCCCTACACTTGGCATTCCCCCACAGGCATCAGGGTGCAAGGAAGGTGAAAATAAAGGAAGAAACTGAATAGCTGTACCTATTTCTACCTTAGTTTTTACAGCAAACAGCAATCATGCAGCACTGATTAGAGGCCCTGACCAAAGCCCACACTCAAGAGCCCTCCAAGGAGGACCAGAGCACCTCATAAGAAACTGGAGCACTTTATTTATGCACTAAACCCCTATGGAAACAGGCACACGATCACCTCTAGCATCAGTCCTTGAGGTCCCCCAGTCAGCAGCTCAACAAAAGGCTCTGCCATACAACCCCTGAAAGGGGCTGGGCTGTCCTCATTTTCCCCCTCCCAGTGGTCCCAGGTGGCTTTATCCCCCCCATGATGACAGAAGAACAAGGGAGCACAAGCATCTCTGAGAATGGGCTTGTGTAGAAATAAACATTTTTAACAGGTCTGTAAAGCCTTACCTGGGGCAGGTGAAGGCAGGAAGAGCATGCAGGGGCACTTGGGGATGGCTGATGGGGATGGCCCCTTCCAGCTCTGAGTTGCTTCTGCTCCAGGTGTGAAAGTTTAATGCAACTCATCAGGATACTTTTTTTTTTTTTGCCCATTGCATATGAAACTTGTTGCTCAGCTACAATATTTTATTTCAAACACATTTTAATATTCCTATCAGTTCAGCTACTTGTTCCTTGACTGAAATAATAAGTATGTAGTAGTCAAATATGACAAAGATGCTTTTATAGGTTTTAATGACTTTTAGAAAACTTGATTATTTGAAAGGTTTGCTCCAAATTTAAATATTTGCAACTCCAATGAAATCAACAAAACTTTTATAATTTCTGAGGTTTTTGTGTTCCTTGGTCTTTTGAAATACAAGAATTCATAGGCTGCTTAGTCTGAACACAGCACCTGAATTTGTGAGTATTATTCCTGTCTGCAGGCTTACACTGAACACTGTTGTGACTGCAGCTGGGTCACAGGCTACATTCATTAATTAGAGTACCTAATAAATTGTTATTGATATTGTTCAGTTGTTTGTCACCACCCAAAATGGTCAATAATGTCAACAACAGAAAACAGAATGTAGCAAAAGCCAAGCTAAGCTTACATAAATTAACTAAGGAGAAAAGCACAAATGAAGATAAAGGCAACAGTGGAGTGAGTGAGGGGGAAGCAAAGAGGTGGCCAGAGGTTTGTGTGTCCTGAAATGCTGCATTCAGTTAAACTCTCAAATGGCACCTCACAGGCTCCTGTTCTGCACTAGCAGCAGGGAACAAACACCGGTTTTTCTCCTTAGCCTCCTGCCATACCCTCAGTAGGCTACACTCTTCTTTGCTTGAGTAAAATGAAGAACTTGGTGTAGCTGGAAGATATTTTTCCATTTGATTTTGCAGATGTGGCTGGAGGGAGTGCTCCTTTGGAACATCAAAGCCTTTCATGAATATATGTTATTTTGGTAATGATCCTTCTGTAGTCTAACAAGTCAAAAACAGCCATTTTGCGGAGACTTCATTTTTCTTTTACTTTTCTTGACAAGTGTTTTCTATAAAAGAATATAGACCTTTACACTGAAATGAAACATTTGTTTTAGTGTAATATAGGTCACATTCATAGGTCAAAAATAATTTCCCCCCATTACCCACTTCACCTTTTTTAAACCCAAGGGTTTTTCACTGGGAACCAGAACTGTACAACTCTTCAGACTGTGCTGAGCCAATCAAACCCTGTTTTCAGCCAGCAGCAGCAGCGAGCCACAGCTCAAACTGTGCTGCTCTTTTCCAGCATAGGCTGTGACACCTGCCTGCTTTTCTTTAATCTTTGTATCATCTTCCTCCAATTCCACTTGAGGTGGGGTTCTGGTACTGAGATTGTGCCAAGCAACTGATGGTGCAAGGAAAAGTTTGGCACTGCCTTCCCTTCTACCCCTGCTTCTACCAGCAGGGCTGAAACCTGGGCTGTCCAGAGACCTGGCACTCTTGGACTGCTTCAGTCTGAGCACTCGAAGGTTTGTCCCTGACTGCAGCATTTGGGTGTTTTCCACTGGCAGTTAAAAGTGATGAGAAGTGGAGAAGGGAATCACTCCAGGGGCAGCCGAGCTCCAAGGAAAGCTGGGGCCTGAGCAGAGCTGCTGCTGCAGGATTTGCAAAATCTGTAGGAGCAGACAGTATCACTGCCTAATCTCACGTGATTTAAAATTACCACAACCAACATTAGGATCAAAAATTTGATTTATGTATTTTAAGTTTACCGAAAAGGGCTTTTTTCCCTCATCAGGTGAATTCCTTATGGCTCCCAGAAAGAAACAGTCTTTCACAGGCAGAACTGGAACAGCGTGACATAATCTAAAAATAACTCATACCGAATGATGGATATTTATTGCTGTCATCAGAGACTTAAGGTTTAAAAATCCCATCTTATAAAAATAATTTTAAAAAATAAATGTAATGACTTCAGTGAACCATTGGTGCTAAATCTGAAGTACATGGAGAATTCAGATTAATTCACACATTACAATTGATAAAATATGTTGGACTGACCTCAGTGGCTGCAGTGTGGAATATTTGGAATACTGGATGTGTACACAAGCTTGCACTTGTTAACTTTTCTAACTCACTGCAAGTCTGCTTCAGTCTCCACTAAACAGATGCAAGGTTCCTAACTCTGTTAAATGGGAAAATCATTAGGCCAAACATTGTGCATCATCATGTGAATGTCTATATTTTCTTAAAAGCTTTAATCAGACATACATGTAGACATGCATATAAAGACTAAGATTTTTTTACCTTGTAAAATTTCAGGATGTTCTGTAAGACTTTCACACTCTTACCCTTGTCTAGGGTTAGCCACTGCTTCGGGGAGTTATGATTCATGGAAATCAAAGGACTTTGGATCAGGGCAATAATTTACTGTACAGCTCAGTGACATTGGTGGGCTTGCACTAAATTTTCTGTTGGTCCAGTGATTTGAGGCCGTGAAATACAGACATAGCTCTCAACTGCCTTTCTATTCTTTAGGAGCAGAGCAATACATGAACTCTTTTCATTCTTTTACCACACATGTCATTCCCTTTTCTTTCTAGGAAAATAGTTTCCTGTTATTTTTAGCTCAAATCGCAGCTTCATTTAAAAAAAAAAATATATATAATCTACAGTTTCTTAGTAGTCCCCCAAACTTAATTTCCTGGGCTGCAAAAGAAAGCTGAAAAAGGTGAAAACACCATTGACTTTTGATCTGTTTTGCTAAGAGCATGACAGGCTTCTCAGATCCAGTTCATAGTACTCTTTTAAGTACCTTAAGGTAAAGGATGCAAGTCACAGCTATGTCAGAACATGCTCTGCTCACCTCCTCTCCCCCCCTCAAACCATTTCTGACCCTGCTTTGGGGGACAATATTGAAAACAGTGAAAATATAACCCTGTTAAAAACATGAATCAAAAAGTCACTGCTTGTGGACATGTTTTTAAAATTGCTTAGTTGCATGGAAGTCCCTTTAGTGCTTGAAGGACTTTAATAAAATTGATTTTCTGAGTATAGCCTTTTAGCAGCTACTGTATAAGCTTGAAATATGAACCCTTCATTGTTGGAAGTGTTTCATTTTTGCCCTGTAACTAATGATCAAGGGAAAGAATGTGTTCAGAATTCTCCATGGTTGCCATTTTCATAATTAAATTGTGCTAATAATAAAGCTTTGTAGACTTTAAACAAACTGGCACTGGAGTGGAATGTGGTTTGCAGTGTTTCATTTAGAGACCTCTGCAATTAGCCCTTAATGAATAAGCATACCACAGTGATAAGTAAGACATCTCTGTGAACAGGTTATTTACCAAAGCACAAAACTGTGACATTTTCATTCCAATAAATGAAATCTGTGCTCCAGATTTCTTCTGAAGGCTCTTAAGTAATTTGGGAAGTTAAAACCCATTAATTGTCTTTAATGCCTGTTGTGTAATACCAGTAATACAGCACCACTGTTCATCCTAAGTACAATGGCTCAAAAATAAGCAGCTGAGTCAGTAAGACAATTACTGAATATGAGCTGCACAAATAGTGCAGATCTACTAGCTTTAGTAAACTGCACAGAACTTTGAAATACTAGAATCCCATTCACTGCAGAGCCATAGCTCCAGGTCATACTTTTCCCTCCCACACTGCCTACCTACTTACACTAAGACTCATGTTAGAAGATTCTTTCCTGTATTTGGTCATTAATAATAGATTTTTTAAAAAAAAACCAACACACACGCAACACATCTCAGGACTTTTTGTGGTAGGGCAAATCTTGCAACAGTGCTGATGTATATCAGCAAGAAATCCAGCCCTCAGTGACTGAATGCACAGAATTAGGAGGTTGGGGTTTGTTCACTGACTGTGCCTCTCGTACAACTGTAATGCACTGCCCAGAGGAGGGAGTCATTATTTTCTGGCAAAACTCATTTCAGCATCTAATGAAGCAGATGTAGTGGACTCTCAAACTCATGCTTTGGCTCATATAGCACAGCAGGGTATAGGATCCTGGTATTTTTCCCCTGGACTTCAGTGGGTGTTGGATCTGGCCCTAGGAAGAGAAGCCTGGTGACTGCTGGCAACAGGGGGTATTGAGAAAAACACAGACTGGACAGATTGCCAGCACACTGGTGTCCCACCAACTACCACAGAGCAATAGGAAGATAATCTCCAAAAGTAACTCCAAAAACTTCCGCCTAGGTTATCAAACTTTTTCCAAGTTGCTTTTTCCTGACAGGATCACAGGCACTACCGATCATCCAAGCGTGTTTCCTGTCTCTCAAATATCTAGGCAGACAACTTTGTACTATCACATTTCAATTCTACTCAAGAATTCTTTGCTCCTTTGCACACAATCATCTTTCTTTTCTTTTCTAAAAAAAAAAAAAGACAGGAACAGAGGAAAAAAGTTGGTGCACACAAAAAACACCACCAGAGCCTCTGATATATTTTAGCTTCCCTTCCATAATGATCTGACACAAATCTTTTCCAAAAAAACCCAACCAAACAAACAAAAAACAACCAACCAAAGAAAAACAAAAACCAAAAACAAACAAAAAACCCTAGATACAGAGATGGGGGAATGAGAAATATGGAAAAGATTGGGTACAGAAACACTGCAAACACCAGCCTGGACCCTCACAGAAGGCTGCCACAGAGCGAGTGCTCCCTGCAGCAGTGCTCAGCTCCAGCTGGTCAGCCTGCACAGGCACAGCACACACTGACAAACACAGGAATGGAATCAGCTGTCCAGAGACTTTCTGTTTAGAAGATGTGCCACTACAGGGTCTCAAGAGTCACTGCTGCCTTCAAAATACTTTAGGACCTGCTTTCAAAATCTGATCAGGCTCCATTATCCATGCAAACAAGGGATATGTCGTGCAATGGGAAAAACTGGAAAAAATAGGTATTGAAGAGCACACAGCAGCTAATGGTGCAGAGCCACCCCAGTGCCTCAGTATAAATGAGGTGAGGTCCAGCAGGGCTTAATTAGCTCTGGCTCACCACTGGCAGCAGGTCAGTTATGATGAATGTCCAGCTCAGCTGGACATGACCTGGCTCTTTAGAGAGCCTGCTCAGATGTCTCTGTGTCTGTAGCACCGTGGAGCTGAAAGTCAGACAGTTAACTCATGGATTACTACATCTGGGCTATAGCTGAACTTTTTGTTTCACCTAATGCTCTTTAAGTTCCTAAACTTCATCCCTGAGATAGGCAAAAGGAAGCCTTATGGTTAACTCTACACCTCATACCTCATGGTCATCTCATACCCATGTATCATCCTGCTAGATTTACCCCTTAAATAACTGTCACTCATTTCTCTTGTGTTTATATTCCCAATATGTTTGAATACAGAAAACTTAAACCACATTTGTTAAATGTAGATCTGTGATCTGAAGCATATGTTCATGTCATCCACTGCATTAAAAAAATCCTTCCTGTTAAAATTCTGGCTATTTTTATTTTTTTTAAATTATGTCCTCCTCTCAATGTTGGGGCAACAAGCCCTCCAGGCTTCTTTTGGGAGAGTGTGAAAAATTATTTGCTGTTGTCTTTTTTGTTCTCCAAAGCATTCAGATTCTCTACCTAGAAACACACAGAAATGATGTGCTATAGCCCACATCAAGCAATGGGTTGTCTTTGCAAAACTGGCAACAACGCAACGGATGTACTTTATGCCAAGGGGTGACAGGGACAGGGTCCCAGCTCCCACCTTGATTTCCCAGGCATGAGAAGTTGGAATGTGGCTGTGATGAAACATGATGTGAAGCCAGGTGAGAAGCATCATGTCCAAGTCACACCCAGCATCCAATGTGAGCAGCCTTCTGGAATGAGAGGCAGCAGATGGATCAGAACTCCCTCATGGGCACCTTAATCCTACTCTCTTATTGATTCAGTGGAGACAGGGTGTTGGTAGGCTTGACATAGACTGTCTTGGGACTGGCACTTTCAATCCTGGTGCAGCTATTCCCAAGACTATTTCCACAGAATTGATTGAGTCATTATGCCTCCAGGTACCGCCATTTTAAAAATTTATGTAAAAATAGATCTTGGAAGGTAATGAAAATTTAGAACTCAAAAATAACATCTCCATCATAAAACTAGTGGAGCACAGACAGAAACTATTGTGCACAGCTTTTCCAGGCTTGCCAAAATCCAGCCCCTGTAGCCAGACTGTGACTGTGCAGCCTGCATGGGACAGCCCATCAAGGCTGTGCTGGTGGGAGCTTTCAGGTGTCACCTGGGGAAAACTGACAGCCCTAAGCTGGAACTTCAAAAGGGAGAGAGGTGGTGACATATTTTATTTACACCAACACTGTATCCTGGTACCAGGATTGCTATTCTAGTTATTTTTATTCAGAGAGGACTCCCATGAATTCCTAGAAATATTCCTGCAAACAGCAGTTCCATGACTCGCTGTGCAAGGCAACAAGAGGCAGTAACCTCTGAAGTAACTTCATCTCTGTTATAATGTTCAGTCTCTTTTCCACTTAGACTTTATACATCAGACTGAAATATTTAGCACATAGAAATGGGACAAGCAGAAGTGCTTTTCTTAAACAGAAATCTCATACGCTTATTCATAAAGCAAATCAATTGAGACAGGCAAAGAGAATACACCTCAGATGGGCCTGGGTGAAAAAAGGAGAAGTAATACATTGTGTTCATTAAAGCAATATCAAAATTAAATTTAATAGAAAGTACCTGAGACTAAAACCCAAAACTATTAACCCCAAAGCCACTAACTATTCATTAGCCAAGTCAATTTTGCATCCCATTATGATTCACAATGTGCAAATTCCCATTGAAATTGATTTAGTAAACCAGGTCTTTGATGGGCCTGAAATTAAAAGGATAGAAGAAAAGATACAACTAATTGAAGAACATAATTTGATGCTTGTAAAGGGTGAGAAATTTACTGAGAGCAGACTGGAGCTTTAATTAAAGACAACGGGCCAAATTCACACCTGGGATAATGATTGAGGAATTTTGCTGAGGTCAGAAGAACTGCAGCCACTCGTGGCAGGGCTGAATTAAGCTTCTGGTAGTGTCCATTTTTAAAAAGAACTAAGGAAAACAGCTTTGGGTTGGGGGAAAGAGAGAGAGAAATAAAGTGAGAAATACATATTTCCCTGTCTGGAGATTACCCTGACAGGCCTGCATTGAGCAACACTGGGAATTTCTTTCTGTTTGTAGCAGATCAGGGGGACAAACTATAAGATGATGATACTTCTGTGCTCCCAGAATAAGAGTGGTAAGAGCTGAAGTTTCACAGAACTGCCAGGAAAGAGCAGAGAAATAAGCCCTCATGGCAAACCAGAGCTCTTTTTATACCCCTCTCAGGGCTGTTCAGGCTGTTTGAAACAATTTCGTAACTTCTCTTTTTGTCTTGTTTCACAATTGCTTTGTGATGAACCATTACTAGAATATTTGTACTTGGGAGTCTGATACTTTAGCAATTTTATATAATTTGGTTTTGTTCTATGAAAAGTCTCACCTTTATGAAAGAAATAACAGCTGAAGAAATGATGATATTCTGCACATTTTTGTAGAAGAGTACACATCAGGTCATGAAGAAATTTTACATCATTTTCCAATGAATTTTAACTAACCATTTGAGAATGTGAAGGCCAGGATTAAAAATTTTATTTTTTCTTCTTCCTATATATATATATAAGATATAGAGGCTTAAGCCATGTAATAATTTCAGTTTATAGCTGCTTAACCTATTAATTGTATATCTAGATAATGAAGTGTACTTATTTTTGTACTGCAGACACTGTAAATAAGGTAGCATTATCTCTTAACTTATAAATCATAGCCTTAACTATGATTTATAGTTTATTTATATATTATTATAATTTATAAAGGAGAATCTATGGCTGACAAAGTCTTTAGTACAGTAATGCAAAATAACAGCATGTTTAAATCTAAACAGAAAAGATTAACACTTGCTATTTCTTATGCTTCTCAGTGTGAAGCTGAGGAGTGTCTAAAATAGCACAAGGAGAGCCAAGGCAGAAGCTTTAAACTCTGTTTTACCAACAGCAATATTTTGTGTTGATTCTTATGCTCCCTTTTTGGACTTAACTGATTTAGCACTGAGTTTTCTCTTGCTACAAGACTGATTACACGTTTCCAGGCTGGTCTGTCTTGCTCAACAGACTGGAATGCTTCAGTACAGACCTGTGGAACAATTTGCCCAAGAAGAAGGTTCTTTTTGAACAATCATAAGTAAATAGAGGATTACAATGCATAGCCTTGAAATTTCAGGAATATTCCATGTCTGATATACTATCTACAGCCATACCTTGGAGATTGCTGTAAAGGGGCTGATGTATCCAAAATAATGTGGGGAAGAAACACACATAGTTAAAAAACCTTTACCTACCATGAAATTTGTGTGAAATTTAGATTCTTAGTGTCCAGCACTCAGACATACTGGGATGAAGCAGCCATGTGACCCAAGCCCACCGCTGCACACATTTCCCATGCAGGAATGGGATGACGTGATTTGGACTGCTTTGCCCATGTTATTTGAGGACTGACAACAGAGTTTGTAACAGGCCTTAATCAGGTGGATGACAAACAGCAATCTGTGACCATACAAACATGCTTTTTAACTGTTCTCTGCAGCTTTAAAATACACACCAAAGTCTACAGAGACAAGAGTTTAAAAGTTGGGGTATTTGGAGCAGAGCTCTCTGGCCCACTGCCTTTGTGGCATAAATCTCTGCTGACATGGATGTGTTTCTCCCTTTAGCTGCTGGTGAGGAGTCTCATCTCCACAGTGAAAGGAGGTATTCTTATCCAGAAAGTATCACCAAACTTAGGAAGGGGCTGAAAGGCAGTCAGATTTCAGTACTGAGCAGTATCTGTTTGAGCTCCATCAACAACACCCACATAAAAGCTGTTGTGCAGGAGCAAATAAGAAAAGTTGAATTCTTTTCCTAGTGTAATTCACTTCATTTATTGACTTTTTTTCCCTTTCGTTTGTCAGTGGTTCTGAGATGCCTGGCATTCAGGATGATTTGTAATGTAAATTATATAATTGTACTTTCACATATTTTAACATCAAATGGAATGATTGACTACAGAATTTGAGCTGTCTACAGGTGGGGGTCAATTATCATCTGAATAATCACACTGCCACACAAGAATAGCATGGCCATGGAGTGTGACATATTTTTATCTCTATGCATTTCAATGAAGTCAGGCTGGTACATAAAAGGTTATCACCTAGGAAACATATTTTCCTAAGCACAAGTTAAACATGCAAGCAAGATCAGCATAGATATTCAATTTAGCCAGTCAACCCTAACCTATTAATATTTTAACAAAATCCAGTGAGGATAATTTTTTTCTTTGATCCCATCTCATTTGAGCAGCCTGGAAAGGGAAGAAAAATTAAAAACAAAATAGTCAAGCATACAGAATGAGGTTATGTATTAAGTGGGCTATTTAATGTTTTTGGCATATTATAGCCCTAGGGAAAGTATGGATGGATTTAACAATCAAGATCTGTGTTCCCTGGGCCCACAAAGTTCGAGAAACATAAAATAATCTATACTTCCGAGCTGACAAATCTTACCTGACACTCTGCTTCATCTCACTGGGACTCTCTAGCTCAGCATTAATCATATGTTACAGGGAGTAAAAAGAAAAGTAAATCACACTAAGCTGGAAAGTGAGATGGAAGGTCTTTGGGCAAAGCTTTTAATCAATAATATGTGGGATAATAACCAGGAGCTATTGTTTGAATCTTCAGATATGAAAAGGCAGCAATGCAAAACACAAAGCAACTACAAACTGCTGCCACTTCAAAGGGGTCTGATGCAAACCAAATCAGGTTGGTTTGCCCTAAATCCCACCTTCTCCCCTTCCCAGTCCATTAGCAACATTCTGTATTCACAGTTCACTGGCATTTTGATCTAACTCCAAAACTGCAATTAAAAGCGTCTATCTGATCCTATAGATCAGGGGACACAGTAGTATCATGTGCATTAATTTTTGGGTGTCTAATCTGAGATCCTTTGTTATTCATTGACATTCAGAGAATGTTCAAAAAAAAGGTCTTATTTCTCATGTCAGACAATTCCCCTCTTTCCCTAGTAGCTTTTCTTCACACAGTTACTGCTAAAACACAAGACTGGTATTATTTTGTTCTGAATTCTACCTATTTCCAAATAACTACACCCACCTTCATGTCCATATCTTCCCTTGCTTCCCCTCCTCCCCATACACTAATAAAAGGAAAAAAGTAACGTGTTAGTTATTTGTCTACTAAACACAGAAGAATCCTTTAGTTTAGGTGTTTTTTAGCTGTTTAATTTGTGGCTTAAATGAGAATATGTGATCAGCGGGTAGAAGGCAGTTTCACTAACCCAGTCTCTGTGGGCTGAAATACACGGCTGTGATTGATCTGACCTCCAGCTATTCATCCAGCTCAGTTCGTGACCTCTAACTTTCCTCACCCCTTCAATAATGTGTGTAATAATATTTGGTTTGCTTGCTTATGAACAGGAGGTGGAGACGCTAGTCCTGTCTCATACTTTTGTAATTATTATTATTATTTTAGGGGGTGGAGAGAGAGAGCTGCAGCTCAGAGTGAAACCTAACCCAAATCCAGTTCAGGCTGTCCATTAATGCAAAACAGTTTTGAAACTGTGAATGGAGCTCCAGTAATTCCTCCACTGTTGCTCAGCAGGAGCTTGGCAACACACAGCTTGCAAGACTATAGTAAAAAAAAAAAAAAGTCTCACAACCATGAAAACATTCATAGACCATTTTCACAAGCAAGCCTATCACTGAAGCAATATTTTTTTACCGCTGAGTGTGTGGCCATGTTCTCTTCCTTTTACTTTGTTGCTTTTTTGGAATACAAATACTTTTTTTTCTCCCTTTACTTTTTTTGGTTAGTGTTTTTTGCCTATAACTCAAATTTAGGATACTTAATAATGTCCTACCCTGCAACAACAAAAAAGATATTCTTCTACTTTAGACACAGTGATACCTGCTGTTTATTTTTTAAACAGCTCTTTTGTTGAAGTCCAAAAAATCTTTCAGTGTTATCACTTCAATACCTGTTAAACTTTTCAACTTTCTGAGAACATCTCCCTCAAAATAAATAAAACAATAACCTGAATTTTTATAAAGTTTAAAGTAATAAAAATATTAATAAAAGAAGTTTAAGATGAACTACTGGAAAAAACCTGTCTCAGCTTTTAAGGAGATTTGGTTGGCTCATCAGCGACACCTTCTATCTTTATTTCAAAACTCCCCTATCAGTTTCCTCTCAGCAAACCCAGGGAAAACAGAGACAGTCCCAGTGAATTCACACATTCTTAAAATGAAAACACTTTAATGGCCTAATAAACCCACAATTTTTTTATTAGTAGTTAAAAATAACATAGCAAATTGTTTTTCTGATGGCTGTACGCTTCTTCTTTGCTCATCATAAACTTATTAAAAAAAATTCACCTTAGCTGCAGCACTGTCTGTTTTATCATACCAGCACCTGCTGACTCACTGCAAATACTCCTCCAGAGTGTTTGTCACTCCCAGTGTGCATGTCCTTGACAAAGTGTGTGGTGACAGTCACACAGCCCCTGCATTGCCCTGGGGCCGGAGCAGAGCACACACCTCGCACAGGGAGAGGAGCTCCCTCTCCTCCCTCTAGGAATTCCTGACCTGCTGCCATTTCTGCTTTTCTTGGCCAGGTAGGTGAACCATTGCTCTATATTCACAAATGCAGACACACACTTTCCTGGGGTGGGGTTTCCCAGGTAAGACAAAAGCAAAGAGAGCAGGGATTCTTGCAAGGAGCTGTCGCTGGGCTCGGCTGGGCTCAGGCTTTCTCCAGGTGGCCCCACCACCACGTGCCACTGACTCCAGTGTGTGAGTCAGCCTCTACTGTGCCTTCAGCTCCTGCAGCACTAGACCAAATTTCCAATTCCCTTGCATGCAGCTGACACAGCTCTTCCTGACACCCAAGTTCGGGAAGCATTTGGTTGCTATACCTTTTATTGTCCTCCCAATACAGGAGAACAATCTCCTATAAATGTTTTTCTACCCATGGCAAGCAAAGCGAATTGGTATGTACCCTGAAATTACTACACAAAACATGGATTTTAGAAATTTTGGTAAAATATAACAAGATATGGTGATGTAAAAGATGTTGTGGCAAATGAGAAGCCTCCCTTTTTTCAACAGAACTTGCATTGGATCACCCACAGTGATTACATATGTGTCTGCTCTTACCCCAAATGGTGACCCACTTTTTTAATTTCCTGGAGCTTTAACTGCAGAATAAATGACAGGCAGGAGATGATGTGGGGATGCTGGGGGGTGACATCAGGGCAGGCCCTGTCCTACACATGGCTTTTCCAACGTGTGCCCAGGCAGGCAGGTGGACAGGCTTTGCTGGGTGCAGTCAGCCTTGCTGAAGCATCACTGCTGCTAACAGGTTTTTTAAAGACTGTGCAAAAAGAGATACAGTTTTGAAAATAAATAGGAAGTTCTTGGCCGCTTCTGCCTCTCTTGTATTTGTAGATGTTCAACAGTAGCTGCTGCTACAGAGTCAGCATTTGTTAACAGCACTTACAGAAATCTCCTTTAAAAAAGGAGCCACTGTTCTTTGATGCTACATTATAGTAGGAGTTGGCATTTTCATGATGACTACTATATATTCAAAGCTACCATTTCTTAATTTGCTGATAGAAATCACTCCCCTGCAGCCATGGTCTCATTTGTAAGAACTCTGGTCTGCAGTGAACCAGCCAGGAAAGCATATACAGGCTGTGGATGCAGTCAGAAAACTCATCAAGATTTTCTGCTGGTTTTTATTCTACATAAAGGACTATCTAAACCCACTAATGTCTCTGAAACCAGAATGAACTGCTTATAATGACTTGATATGAAAAAAAAAATCAGTTTCTTTATCATACAATAGGCTTTTGTACATCCTTTGAGGAAAGTGGTAGTGCTGTCTGAATTTAGGCTCAGTGAAATGCTGAAACGTTAAATTTAATGGTGTTTCCTGTTCTAAGCTCTTCTGAACTGGACTTAGCAAAGACTAATGACCAACCCTTTGAACCTCCAAGTCTCCTAAGATTTAATTTGTTATTTCTGAGAAAAAAAAAACCATGAATAAATAATGAGAATAAGGGACACAGTGACCAGAGACAATTCACCAGTGTCATTTACATATTACAGCAGGGTTCCCAATTCATAGAATTACTCATTATTACAATACTACAGAAAAAAATTAACGTAAATCCAGGATGACAGCCAGAAGCAAGGGCTGCTGTATTCCAAAGCTATCTTGAACGGTTCACAATATTTTCTGATTGTATTTAAAGTCTGTACCATTTGGAACGTGGAGAGTTAACACAGGCTGGAGAAACCAACAGAAGCATTTAAGCCTCTGGTGTGTTATAAGTCAAAATTCACTTGGTCAAAGAAAAAGAAAATAAATAGCTCAACAAAATAACCTACAATATTTTTACAGAAGATATCTACTTGCAGGAAATATAACTTCCACAAGAACATACCAGTTCTGACAATCCCCTTCACAGGAGAGTTTTCTTAGGTATTCAACCGAATTTCTTTTGTCAAATCTAGAAAGCACACGACAATTGGTAGCAATTAGAACAGTTGTTTTAAAGTGTGACAAATCTGGGCTTAAATCCTTGGTTCAGACCAGGGAGTTCAACCTGGATCTTTCCCACCTTACACAACTGCACCAGTAATAAAGTTTTTGCTTATTCTGTGCTGGATCTATGCATCTATTTCACATTTTTATTTTGTTTTTATTATCTCCATTTGTTTCCTCCTTATAAGAAATTTTTGCTTGAACAAAATTGCTTGGAAATGGAAAAAAACATTTTGCAGAAAGAGGGAACATTACAGCAAATGCAGTGCTAGAGCTTATTTTGCTTTTATTTAAATGCTTTGTGAAGCAGTGAAAAACCAGAAAATTACAGTCATGTTTTAGGAAAAAGGCTTTGCTCACAAAACAAATTTTCTTCCTGAAAAGCAGTTTATTGCAATGTAGAAAGCTCACTAATTGGATTTATGACAGGCAAGCAGTAATGGTAAAAACGAATAATGTGAACAGAGGAAAAATAAATGCATATTAAATTTTACAGACACCTACACATTTTCTCTGCTTTCCTGAACCAAGTACTCAGTGTTTCCAGATTTCTGTCGATTCTTAGTTTACTTGGCAGAGGAGGAGTGTGGTTACATGTGAGGTAAATAACCACACAGAATTAACTGCAATCAGCAGAAAGGCTTAGTGCAGCTGACAGGGAGATCAGCTGGGTGAAGGTCTGGAATACCTGGCCGATGAGAAACGCACCGTGCTAAGGTGCTCTCTTCAGACAGTATTCAGCAAGTCTGGTATTTATTTGCCTCACATGCCAAGTCACCTATACATTCTACCCTCCTTTTATACACTCTGGTGCATCACCTTCTAAAATTTAGCTTTTCATTTTGAGCGTTGCTGTATTTTTCCTGCTCAGTGTAGGACTGAATGCACAGCCCAGCCCGGGTAGTTCTGTGTTATCCTGAGTTGCAGTGTAACCTATCTAATCTTGGCAGGCATAAATGTTTTAAAACACAGCTGAAATTCTGCAGAGTGCTACTCAAAGAGTGTGACTGCAAAAGTCACCTCGAAATCCTGCGCTTATTTCTCACTTTCATTTGGTGCCATAAAAGACCTCAGCATCAATCATTAACAAGCTATTAACACATGCAGCTGATAAAAGTGTTCAAAGTCTGGTCAGTAACAATGACAGAAAATCCTAGTTTACAGCTGGTTTAAACTAAGTCTATGGAGCCCAGACCAGTTATTTCCTTGGCTAAAATGTGCTTCTGGGTTGTTTTGCTTCCATCTCTGCCTGTGTAACACACACAGAGGCTTCCTCTTCCCATCTCTGCTCTGCAAATCTTGTCCCTTCCCTTGCTGCCTTTCCCACTCATTCTTAAAAGCAGTTTGCAAACACACAGAGTCAGGAAATTTTTTTCATTCAAATGTCACTTGATTTTAGTATTATTACCTGGTAGTGAAGGTGCTATCAAAGGAATGAGAAATCTCAGCTCAATTTGCAATTTGTAAACACAATAAAATAGTGCTTATTAACAATAATGAACAAACAGGCTGTAATTTAGGCAACATCCTTCAAAGGTATCTCCTTCCAGTTTTCTAAATTGTACCAAAACTCATCCATGCTCCTAGAATTAATAAAGCCAAAAACAGCTTTGGCTACTTGAATAAATATATATTTAGCATTTTGTAATTCACTTGTTTTGATCATTCATTTTGTTAAATAAAATCTCTGATACCATGAAGCCTGAACAGCTGCTCAATTAGCTCATTACTTGTGTGTTACAAATGTCACTCAGGCTTTGGGGTGGGGGGGGTGGGAAGCAGTGTTTTACTGATGATTTTCTTTCTCATTGTCCCTGTTCCTAGTAACACTTGTCAATAACTGCATTTATGTGTTGATAGTTTCTTGCCCCTATGCAAAGGAATTTAAGGTTAGATTATAGAGAAAATGGCATCACAAACAAAACAGGCTCAGAAAAACATGAAAACACCTAGCCTCCATCTGCTCAAGTGTGATACACTTCAGAGCTCCCATTTCACATGTAAAACAGAACATGATTTATAATTTATATCTAGTTGGTGCAATCCTTCTCAAATAAAAAAATTCTTTGATGAAACACTGGCTTTATATTATCATAAAACTATCGAGAAAATCACAGAACATTTGGCAATTTACCTCTACTACAGCATCTTTGAAGCTTGGATATTTATATTTTATGCACTTTTCAAATGAACTGTAGTGCTGAACACAAACACAAAAAAGCATAAGTGTGATTCAATGCTGAAATGTAATTACAGCATTAGCAGTAGTAAACCACTGCAGGTATTTACAGACTTCCAGGTAATACTTAAGGCCCAGTTCTAAAAAGATTTTAAATATTCTGTGTAGTGTAGGATTTATAAAGTATTCTTGATTTATTTAAACTCTATAAGACATTTTAAAAAATCAAAGCACAAAGGCAGAAGCAATGCAGCTCCCATATTCTGCAGAACCACCAGTCTTGCTTATAGCTGTGGGGCTTCTTACTAACAAAATTGCAGGTTTTTGAGAGCATACTTGGGAGATGATTCTGCACCCCTCATGCCTGTGAACCACCTCAATGATTAGCACTGGTTATCTGTTATAGGGTGAAACTCACTTCTGAATAAACTAACCTTTAAAAGGTTTAAATTAAACTTCTGCTAATTGGCAGGCACAGAAATGAATTACTAATATGAAAAGCCATTTAAAATCTACAGGATTATTTATTAACATAAAAGACACATGATCAAGGAGCAAACAGGGATGTAGGTTGTTGAAATCTGCAAGGACCAACCAAGGATCATGCAGGAAAGCCACATGATCCTTTCCTTAAATTCTGTAATTTTCAGAGCACCTGTCCTGTGATGTCTCGGTTACAGTCCTGGCTGCTCTGCTCCAGCAGGCAGAGAACTCAGAGTGGTTTGTCTTTGCTCTGACAGGTTCATCAACATATTACACCTGAAACACTGCACTGCCTTCTTTATTTTCAGTCCATTTACTAAAGGAATGCATCCTTCTGGTGTGATACGTTTCTCACCGCTGGCTAATTTCTAAGGCTGTGCTGGGCAGTAAACACGACTTTAAGGGCCAGACTAGAGGGATTTTCAAGTATCTTTCCTTTTGCTTGTGACAAAACTAGGCAGAAAAGCTATTTGAAAAGTGTAAAAATACTGTGGGTTGGTTGGCTTGATGAAAACTGTTATTTTCATTTAATGGTGTTTTTAAAAGCATCAGTTGAATCTCCTTTAGCGAATTGGCAGATTTGTGACATCATCTCTTAAGATTCTTATAGAAGGAAGAGATCTGAATTTCCTTTCTGTCCTAACTGCCCAAAATAAATTATATATTTACAGTATAAAAAAAATAGAAAATTTAAAAGGTCAAAAGCAAAATTAAAAAGGTCAAAAACACAATTCAAAAGCTTTTAAAATGTGATTTTGCCAGAATTTTTTAAAAAATACCCTCTTCAGGCCAGGGGGAAAATATATAAAAAGCAGATCTTATGCAACTTTACTCAATTGGGCAGAGTTGCACTGCCCTCCTTGTTTATCAAGAGGCACAATTCGGTCCAAAGTGGGGGTGAGGACAAGGGGCTCTCCCTTCCCCAGCCTGCTGCAGGCTGTGCTCCCGAAGGTGTCACCTCCACGGCTGCTGGAGGCTCTGGGCTCTGTGCCATCAGCACAATCGAGCTGAAAATTACTACATTCCAGTGAAACTGTAGTTTGTTCCTGTTTCACAAAAACACCTCTTTATTGATACAAGGAGTCAGGGTAGTAGCATACAAAACCCTGCTAACATCTGGCTGGACTTTGATTTTACCATATGGATCCCACCCCCCTGTATGGGGTGAGACTTCCAAAGGGTCCTGGAGGACCCCAGCACTCAAATGCTGTTGATGCTCAGTGCTGTCTGTGAACCAGGTCATGGCAAGTGATCAAATTAGGGTCCTTAAGAACTTTTTACCCTTCATTTGAAAGCTGCCACCTGCTCATCTGGGAGACTGCTTTTCAGGCTCTCCTACTCTATTGCTACATGAAATAAACAGATTCACAAGCGCTTTCATTGTGCTTTGAAACCTCATCCACAGTGCAAACTACTACAGTCCCTGCAAAATCAGTGGAACTCCTCAGAGTTGCAATAACCTGGCAGTATTGTCAGTGTGGAAAACAGGAGGGTGAATAACTCTCATAACCAAGGATTTTATATAAAACCTCTGTAAGGGTTTCAGCTTTTGCTTTGTGAGCCAGAACACTCACTTACATAAAGATTGAAGACCACAACAGGAGTCTTGCTCTCCAGATGAGAAGTCTTTGCAGCACGGTACAGATGTAATTGATTGCCTGGTGAAATTGTGATTTTCAAATATAATCAAAAGCAGTGCCAAATTTGTTAATTTAGTGGGCAGCATTACAAGAGGAAAGCAGCTGTTTATGAAAATGCTTTAGCTTCTCCTCCTTTTTTAAGCTTTTAAATATTAAAGGCATCATTCAGGCACTTGCAGCTGTTCCACCGAGTGTCTCAGCCTCACAGAGCAGCAGATTCTGGGGCACACGGGGATGGCCATGGCCACAGCACCTGTACCCGGGCAGGCCAGCACCTCCTGCGGGGCGATGACAGCCGGGGGGCTGATGTCTTCATGGGAGATCAAAGGAATTCTTGAGGGGTCGGGAGAGGATGACACGGGGGTTGGACAGCCGTGCTGCTTGAGAGCCTTTCAGGCAGGTGATCCACTTACACTCTCATTTTCGGTCTACGTCAAGCAAGTTTTTTTTTTTTCCTTTATAAAGTGTCTCTGGCTCAAAAAAACGCCTTCATGTTATACCAGCCCCTTCTAGCTGAGTTCTGGGGGGCTGGATTTTTATGTAAATGGGATCTGCAAGAAGCATGAAAGGAACCAATGTGCTTCCATTGGCTGGCAATGGTTTCAGAAGCTTTGCAAGGGGGTATATTTGTTTCCATGAGATTATTTCTCTATAAAGAAAGATTTTATTGGTTGATTTAAAGGACCTGAGTGCTGGATGATTTCTCTGAAATTACTCATTCCAGCAGAAGCTGCAAGGATTTTCTCGGACTCATGCATTTCATACTGAAGATTTAATTTCAGTGACCAATCTCCAAGGCTTTTTTTTCTTACCCCTCTATAAAAAGTCAGTCTTTGTTGAGTATGACATCTCTACCAAAAAAATGTTGCCAATCAGCTACCTTCTAATTCAAGTAAACCTTAGCCAAGTCAAGATGATGGAAACCTGTCATACAACGTGAGAGTTCACTGAATGCAAAATCTGGGCCTGTCCAGCCTCTGCTACTTCACTTCTGGTGAAGGGAGTTTGCTAATTGCTCTTAAATTAACCTTTTAAATGTACCTGCAATCATTCTTGAGGTCTAGGGGGTTTTAGTAAGCTGTTGAAAAGCCAAACAAAAACACAATTAAATTTAAAACACTCAGGCACTAAGGCAGCAGGAACAAATAAGACAAAGTTTAGAGAGAACACGGTCACTATTTAAGCACTGTTTATACTTACATTTCATGAAGAATTTAGCCTTCAATATTAGAAAAAATATAGGGTGGGAGTCAGGAGTGGGCATTAAAATCCTCCTCAGAGCTTTCATGGTCTAAGCTTCCTGGGAACTTGCAATTGCTATTCAGAGATGTACAAAACTTTCATAAGGAAACTCTAAACCAAGAAAAGCTCATTTAGTTCAATTTAGATGCAACTTTAATTGAACCTGGGCTGATTTATGCTTTTAAGTAGAAGTCATAAAGAACTCATCAGTTGCAACACAATTTCTTTTTTAAAATTACCATCTCCATCTTTCATCTCTCTTCCTGCTCTGTCAGCTGGTTTGTGTGGTCTTTTGAGACCTTAAAAGAGAACCAAAGACATGGGGAAATAAAAGCAGCAGTTACTTTAGTTGAGGTTGCCAGTCCTGCTCTGAGACTCTGCCATGAATTTTAAAAAAAAGCAAGGTAGCCCACTGAGCATCAGGAAGAGAGAGCTTAGAGTTATGTATCTGAACACTTTGAATTTAAAAGAGGTTTTATGCAGGAGAGGAAGAGAGCTGCGGTTCTGCCGTTTACTTAATTTCAAAATAAATTTACTATTCAGGGCAAAAATGTAACTTTTCTTATACTGCAAAAAGCAAAGCGACATCTGAAAAATACTACTAGCCAAAGGCCAGATTCTTAAAATATTTTGCAAGAACTAATACCTTATGGCTACTTATGTGAGTATTCCTGTCACAAGAGTGACGGGTTTAACCTACCCTGATGCGTTTCAGGGGAACTCTGTGCTAACAGTCACACGAGACAAAAGCTAAAGCACAAAACGTGGTCTCTCACATCTCCAGCTTTCACTGATTTTAAATGGGTGCACGTGTCACTGGAGACAGAATTTGCCCTCAGCTGGGGACAACTATAAGCCATACACCAGGGTGCTTAAACCATTTAGGTCTTGAATTTAAGCAGCCTCTTCTATCCACACAGGTGCTGCTGCTTTAGCAGCTCGTTGCTGCTCATGTCAGGACTGTAATCTCAGCGAACACGGGTTCTCCTTTGTACCCATTCCAATGTCTAGTTTTTTACATTGCCTTCTTTGCTTTCATTTTATCCTCCACCTATACACTCCACCTGGCAAGTCCTCTGACACAAACACCCAGCTAGAGCTGATCCAGTATGCTTGGATGGGGAAACTAAATATCACCACACACACACAGACCCCATCCCCCCAAATCCATCCAAAAATCTGAGAAACATAGGGTTGTGCATAAGCAAAGACAACTGATCTAAGTCAGTTCTTCTGATGCTAATCTTACTGCAAATAATATGCAGGGTACATGAGAAAATGTCAAATCCATGCTACCTCACAATTGCTGGCTTTCACTCCAGCTTGAAACTAATCCAAAGAAAAAAATACAAAGGAAAGGCTGAAAGTTTGATCATTATTTTGAAAGTTTAAAAGAAATAAAAATGTAGCTCCTTTGAAACTACGTTACTACATACATTACATATGTAATCTCACAAGTTCACAAAATAATAACAGTGTCCACAGCTATTAAAGTTTATAGGTGCAAAAAGAATACTATTAAAACTGGTTATATTTAAATAAAATAATTTCTTCTAATTAAAATGTAAATAAACACCTTATACAACATGGAATGTTCTGTATAATTATTCTTCAAAACTAGAATTTTGTGATGAATACAATAAACCTGAACTTTCACTGAAAAATAAACATTTATGAAATGCATCAGATTTGCATCCAAACATCTTGTCAGAGCACAGTATTGATGTTTTTAACACAATCTTATTCCATTGAAGTTAAAGTCAGGTGAGTGTCTCCGTTCAGAAAAATGAGCACATAAAACACTTCCAGTTTTAGCATCAAAGATGTGTTTACTGCAAACACAGAAATGTAAGGGAAATGAAATGGTGAAAAGGGCTGCAACAGTTTTAAGAACTTATTTTTAGAAGTTTTACATTGGAGACCTACTAACCATAACGTCAAGTTTTCATACGCAGCGCACATCAGCGTTTCATCTCTGCCAACCGGATGTCGCTGCATGTTTCCAATCCCTAGAAAGTTCTGTAAAGGCACAATGACCTCTGAGTGACTGCTCTCCTCTGCTTTCTGTCCCTTGTCGGGTGCCACCATGCCAGGCCCCCCGGGGCCATGGGGAGCCGCGTGCCCCCGCGGGAGCGCTCAGCGCCGCGCACGGGCAGCGAGCGCGCCCCGCTAACACGCACGGGACGAGGCCCCTAATCACTAACAGCTCCTCTGGAAACCCTAGCAGAGATAAAAACTACAAAGACACTGTTGGTTCCAGTCCCCTTATTGAATTTTCATTGCTGCTTTTATTATAACTATGAATTCAGTCTGTAATGTCACGTGTTCTTTGTTCTCCAGCCTGACATACATTTTAATACCCAGCGCAATATCTATGCAAAGACTAAGTGCGTTCATGTGTAGGAGGGTTAACACTTTGCTACAAACATGGTTATAGTTACAGATTAAAAGCAACACTTTCAATGATTGTACAGCTTAATATTTCCAACTCCCATCTCCTTCTGAAGGTTCTCCCCCCCCCCCCCCCCCCCCCCCAAAAAAAATCTCTGCACAAGAAATGCTGAGCATACAAATTATGTCACTGACATCTGGAAAGAGACATGACTACCCAAGTAAAAAATAAACCCAACGGAGGTCATGGCTTTAACAGACTGTCGCTCTATATTTAAACTGATTGATTCATACAAAGACATAATTATAGAGAACATTGGAATCAGCAGCTCCCAGCACTCTGGGTTGCAGGCACAATTGTGTTTACAGGAATTATATTTTAAAGACTACGTCTGGCATCAGCTAATTGATACACTCGATATTATGAGACACAATAATTTAAACTTAAATTTTGAATAATGTCGACTTATTTTCCTACCTAGATAATAACAACTTTCTTTCAACTATACATGATCATGGATGATTTTTCAGGATATTCTTTGCATAAAATCTATTGGTTATGCAAATAAAAGGCTTTGGAGAATAATGTACAGTAACTAATTTGTATAATCAGTTTCCCTCAATTCAGCGTGATAATGATATGTAAAGCACATCACTACAGACTGTCTGTGAAATGAATTCTGTCTTAATATGCTAGTCAACTAGCCACTCGACCTTTGCACAGGCTCACTGTAAGAGGAGCAGAAAAACCCACACACATTCTTTCAATTTCTAAAGGGAAATTCGACTCTAGCCATAGAACAAAGAAAAAAGAAATAGAAGTAAAAGAAAATCAAAGAAAAAGTGATTTGGATTCAAGGGGATCAGATGTTTCATTTATTGCAGGTTGGAGACCTTCAATCAGTCAAATGAAAGACACATTTGTATTAAAATACCTACAAGGCAGAGAGAAAGCCTTGATCAGGTGTATTAGATTTAAGTTACAGCTCTCTTGCTGAGAGATGTGAACCTACCTTCCAGTCTATCTGTTCTCAATATTGAAGGTTTTCTGTGTTACAAACATGAGATGAAAGGTAGCTTGCCTGCCTTCCCACGTATCTGCTGGATATTAACTGTACATTTGAAGCGTGTGCTACAAGGAGAGGTGAACTTGGTGTGCTCTGCAAACAGTCCCTGCCAGGGAGGAACACTGAACCCAGGGCAGGGCTGTGACACCGAGCGTGGGGGAGGCTCCAGTGGCCACCAAAAGCCCGTGCTTCCGAAGGTGCAGCTCCTCTGTGCTTTAGTGGAAAACAGGGATTTTGTCCTGTGACAGGGCTGTGAGCCCTGTTACCCAGGTAAATAAAGCAGCACCACGGCAAGAACCCCTGCCCTGGTTCCTGCTGTGTGAGGACAGCAGTGTTTTGTTTGACTTCTCATTACATATTGTGCAGGAGGCAAAAAAAGCCAAGCCCTGACCTTATTCCTCCCTTTTCACACCATCTTTTCCTCACAAAAACTCCTTGAATCTACTGCTCTTACCCTGGTAGAAGAGCATCAAGCCTGATAGCAGAGATCAGCTCTTCTTCACCTGCAGTTCTAGCATAACAGATTTGTTTAGATTGCCTGGAGGAGGATCCCAAAGTGTTTTATAAATTGATTACTGTTGCTTGTAAAATACTGAATCAACATTATTCACAAATATTTTGTCTTATTAATGAGCTCTGTTCAGAATAGTTTTGGTTTTGATTAAACTTTATCAAAGACCTGTTCAGTCCAGAGCAAATGTTCTGTAGAGGGACAGAGGCTCCAGTACTGGTTACTGCTGGTTACATCACTCATCTCAACCTGTGAAACTCGTGTCCATGTACAATAGAAAAATTGTCCTTTTGCCTTTTGTGAGCTGGCACAGACAGCAACTGCCAGCACAATAGCAACTACAGTCAATGTGGATTTGCACATAAGCCTCAGACCCAAATATTGATCATCTCAACCCAAAGACAACTTCTGTCTGCCTTTGTAAAGAAAATTTCAGTAATTTAATAATGACATTAATCCCATAGGTGCCTACACTAGGTCCTTTGGCAGGAAGAACACACTACACAAATAAATCTGTAGGTTTTAGAGAGACTATTCACTGGGAAGCCAGCTTCCCTACTTTGTTTCTCAGGCAAATGTACAACTATTGCATTCCACAAAGTAAAACACCAAAAACACAATCTTAACTCAGACCCCTGTTTTAAATATTACCTTCTGTTATCCAACTGGCTTTTTAAACAAGCCCCTATAACTCTGATTTCTGCTTTTATGTATGCATAGCTGCAGATATTGTGAAGTAGTATGAAAATTCTAAAGCTGTCCTGCCTGTTAAATAACATCACAGAATAGTCTGAGCTGGAAGAGACCCAGAAGGATTATCAAGTCCAACTTTTAAGTGAATGGCCCATATGGGGATCAAACCCACAGCCTTGGCATTATTCACAGCGTGCTTTAACCAACCAAGCTCCCTGTCACTGTAAAGTTTAGCTGATTTTTTCATATATATAGCCATAAATTCTCTAACAGTCCAGCAGAGGGGTTTTCTTTTGTTTCCTGATCTTTAATACTTACTTTTGAAATAAAAGTAAATACTCCCCCAATAAAATTTGAATAATGCCACATATCAGTGCTATATAGTCATTGTTTCAGAGCTGGTCAAAGGGTGAAAAGGCATGAACAGAGGACTTAAAGTTTATTTTCACTGTAGTACATATATAAATTCTGTTTGTTTGTTCTATTAAACAGAGGACCTATAATTGTACAACTTCCAGGCTGAATGGGGGAATCTACACAAATACTTGTATCCTCCTTACAAATCATGGTAACACATCACCCCAACTTTACAAGTGGATTATACAGCAGCAGCATGTACACAGCAGTACAGCTGATAGACTAAGATAAATCCTGAACCTCAGATATGGTATTTCATGTACAGTTAAAATCTGCTCAGAAGGAAAGGAGTTATAACACAAGGCTCTATCTTTAACAAAGTGAACAAAAGGACACAACATTGTGCAATTCCACAGGGGCTTCATTCTATTTAAAGTGAAATCTCTTTCAGTGCATGAACATTTAATGGTTTAGCTTGATATGTCTTTTTTCTGGATACAAAAGATGAAAACATGAATTTCTCCATCTAAAGAAGTTTGTATTTGAGGTGAGGGGAAGTGGCCATAGAAGAAGAATGTACAAATTCTCCATGGAGTGCACAGAGGCAGAGCAACCCTCTCTGACACTGTTGTGCTTGAACCAAAACACAGGTTGGTAGTGATGGCATGACATGGCAAAACCTTGGTTTGGAAAGAAAAGGTGGGAAAAAAAATTACTTTGTTATGAAATGAGGCAGAGTTCTCTACCAGCTCATTGACCTCAGTGGTGCATGTCTGAGCCCAAATATTATTATTACTACACAAGCGCTTTTCTTGGAAATCTTTTGTGGCAGCACACACTGTCACATTATTTTCAGCTCTTGCCATTTGCCTTCAGAACAATTCTGATCCAAGCAACAACAAAAGCAGCAAGGCTGAAGCCTCATCAAACATGCAGGAGAAGTCTTAATATTTCTTGAGCAGACATTATTTTCACCAAATTTTCTCAACTTCCTGGTTAGCACAATTAAAAAATATCTGAATGCTTTACAAAGCTGTTGTCCAGAAAACATGAGACTATGTGCCTGTCAAACAAGCAGTGAGGTTTGCTGCAGGCCCAGGAAAAACATGCCCTGAGAAACTCCAGCAGTCATCCTGCCTCCTTACACAATGGATGGCTCCATGTCTCAGACCTTAACCTTCAACACACTTCAGCAAAACACACAGAATTATACTGAAGTGGGACCAGTTTAATGTGGGGAATGTCAGTTGATATTTAAAGTACTTCAGAGTCATCACAATAAGCAAATCTGGCTTCTGTGGGGGAATCACCTAAAGACTGGTAAGTGATTAGTTAGTTCAACAAGGGAAAGGTCTCCTGTGGCAATGTCTATGAAGAGAAAAACACTGTCATAAAATACTGAAATTTGTCAGGAGGGCTCATGAAAGCCTTACTTCTGAATTACCTGCAAGCAGCTCCTGAACAGGAGCTCAGCCAACCCTACTTTTTGAAGGCTGCAGGAACTGTGAACTTCCCCTAAAGGCAGGAGGGCAGAAAGGCAAGGAGGAAGTGTTTTCTAATGACCTTCTGTGTTTGAGCAAGGCCAGTCAAAACTAGACTAAGAGATCACAGTTTTACATGGCTCCAAAGTTTTTTAGCGGAGAGTACAAAACCCTGACTCAAGCTCCATGTAAAATGAGAAAAAAAATATCAAATAAGAAAAGTTTGGCCTAAAAGGGAACCTCAGGGTTTTACTCTACGTTTGGACTTCTTTCAATCCACATTCAGTGCAGTGAAAATAAGACTGTTTTCTGAGATTTAGTGGCACAACCTACATTTTGTAGCAGTTCATTTCACACAGGAGAACATCTTGCAGTGAAGAGAGGGGTGTGTGGGCACTGGCAGTCTTGGAGGGGACAGCACTGCTGTGCTGGCACTGCTGGGGAGGGACAGCCTAGTGCCCAGGCTGAGGTTCAGGGTTCACTGCCATCACCTCCTCCCTCCCTGGACAAGAAAAGTGTCTCCTGGCCTCAGAAGCAGCAGAATGTTTGAGAGGGGAAGATTGTGCATTTGGCAAAATTGCTGGATTGTCATCTCAAGGGAGAAATTTGCTTTTATCCCACACAGACACGGATTGCTAGAAGGATGCTCATAAAATGCTGGAGGCCAGGGAATCTTCAGCTTCCCCTTTCTGCCCAGCTTCCAAATGTAATGCATGAAACAGCAGAGATGTACACTGGCAAAACATCCAAAACAGAGTGCAAAGGAGATGTGTGAGAACCTACCATGAGCAGTTCTTGCTAATCTGCCCACAGTGTTTCAGGTATGCAGCTAAACTTTAAGGATGGAATAATCATTTTCTAATCACAACTTGCCAAAACAGGGCAGAATGACAGCTCAAACAAAGAGAATCTACCATCTAATCTAAGATTAATCCAATTTCTTTTTTTATTGAATATTAGAGTCTTTTAGGAGACTGTAACCTGACATATGCCTCCAATTTTTGGTAAATAATCACAGTCATTTTTGCTTTGATGTAGAATATGTGAAAAGTAAGAAATATTTTCCAATTCCACTTTGTTATAGTGGAAGCCAGACTTTCATCCATAGCAAATTTTTGTATCAGATCATCTCAGAAATGTCTGGAACTTCTTATAATGTAAAGTTTTTAGCTAGAAAATGTTATTGTCTCACTTGTGGCCATTTCAAAAACAGAATAAATTGAAAATTAAATAACAGTATCAGAACCTATGACATAAGGGATTTGAGGCCAAAGCAAATTAATCTATATCTTAAAAATAAATAAAGGCCTTACTATTGCAGAAGAATGCTGCCACCACACTGCAGAGCTGAGCTATCAGATGCTGTCCCATCACTGCCACTTCCTCCTACAATGTCACATCTCCTGTACGTAACAGATACATTGCATAATGTTACAGATGGCACAGGTCATAACAGCCAGGATTACATTTATTAAAATCAGATGAAATGCTCATCACTAGATTCTATGCTTTTCCCTACAAGGTGACCTGAGTTTGTTTTTTCTGAGCACTACCATAAGATTTTCCTGCTGTAGACAGCAGCTACAGTTAATTGTTACTGTGCATTGAAGCCAATTATTATAGACACTTGTAAATTGACTTTCATAAATGTTTAAGTTTACAAACAAACTGGATCCTCAGTGTCACTACATTTATTTGCTTTCACTGCAATTATTCCTGCAGCTATTTTTGGTCACATGAGGGCTGGAGCAATGGCTGGTGTCTTCACAAATCATTGCATAGGAACTCTTGTATATGTATATCAGCAGTGCTCTTTGCTTCTGCACAATCTCCAGATAAAATGGTTGTGGACAAGGCGAGGGAGCTTAAAAAAAAAAAATCGTATAGCAACATTAGCCTAGACCTTCACCCTCAGATAGAAAAAGCACCTGAACACCCCACAGCCCCCACGAGGTGCAGCACGTACCAGTGACTTCCCAGCAGTGACTTCCCAGCAGTCACCTCTGGCTGCTCCCGAGGTCTGGGATGGAGCTTTGGCTCAGGGGGGGCACAGGCTCCAGCCCAGCCTCCTCACTGCCCAGCCTGAATATTTTATATTTATTTCTCTCTCCCTTCCTTTGCAGTGGCAGTTGTAAATCTACCTTTCTCAAAATTCAATAAAACATTAATTGAAAAGAAAAAAAAAAAAAAGAGAAAAGTCATTTCAAGCCCAACAATAAAAGGCCAATTGACTTCTCAATTTTCTAGTGGGCAGGAGAAGAAATCAGGCATATGCAGCGAGAAACTCAATTCTCCAAAGCTCTCCCCTTGAGGAGTTCCAGCCCTGCCGTCTCAAGGGTGCTGTGTCCCCTACCACCCGCTCAATTCCAGCTGGGTATTATTTTCTGAGCTCCGAGGGAAGCAGGAATTCATTCTGCATTATTGATGACTCCGGCTCAGCCGCTGCGAGGGTTCAGCGCTTCCCGGCGGCTGCGGCGCTCCCGCTCTGCCGGGGCAGCCGGCGCCTTCCCCGCTCCTTTCACACGCAGCCAAAGGAAAAGAGCCGAAACAGAACCTGGGGGCTGTGGCACAGTGACAGACCTCACCCCCGTTAAAGCATCAGCCATGTGAACTCACGCCTTAAAGGCAGCAGCAGGACAGGAACAGCTGCGAGGGAAGGGAAAGGGGTTTGGCTCCTCCGATCCATATCTCAGCTGATCCATCTGCCCAGGAAGTTGAGTGGAACACTGACCCCCAGACCATGACTCTGAAGCAGACTGAGCTTTCTGAGACCTTCTGAAAGAACAGATCTGATCCCAGAAACACCAAACCCTGACTGGGCACCTGCCAGGGCAGAGGTAGGACACACGCCCCTCACAGTGATGGGTTCATCCTTTCCTCTTCTGCTCTTTGCCCCTTGCCCTTCTTTCTCCTTGGCTGTTTTGTGGGTTTCACCTTCCTTTTTCTACACACTAAACAATTATTTAATTTTCTTTTAGAAATCTCAGTGCTGAAGACCTACAGCTATGGAGGCTGTACAGTAGTAATGAAGCCTCAGTGTTTCAGGTAGGAATGCTGGAGGTACATTTAATTAAAATGAAAAAGCACCACAGATCTGGTTACCGCAAACTAGAATTGGCATCCATAGCCAGTGAAATGCAAAATGTGTGTGCATTTTTGTAGAAATCAGTTCATCCCATCAGTGTAGAGCTGAGTTGTAGAGTAGTTCCAGTCCAGTCCTTAAGAGCCTTATGGGCTATTAATTCACTAATTTCTCCACACTGACATGCTGGATCAGTACTTTGATCCTGGGATGTAACTATTTACAAAGAACTATGCCACTTTCCCTGGTGGAAAAACAGAACTCATAGTCATAGGCTCACACCTAAAAAGCAACTGTAATATTACACTTGGTTTATTCTAAATTAATTCAGAGAAAGATCAAGTTGATTTTTGTGATATAGGTCTAGAATGACAAGTGGTTTCTTCCATGTGCTTTCGTGTAGTTCTAAGAAATTTTGGGAGGAAAACCTTTTTACAGACTATAGACATTTAGTATTCAGGCAAAGCATTAGATCTGAAGTTTCAAAGTACCAAAGGAAGGAAGTAAAAAATTTTTATTCAGGTTCATACTTCTCTCCTTCCTAGAGCTAGAGGGCTTGAATCAGCAGCTCCCCTTTGCTTGTAATAGTGCAAGATAAACCTTTCAAGAATTCCATAATTATGCCTTTGTTTCTGTGTGTATACATATCAAACTAAAACTGTCTCTGTAATATTTACAATCATGAATGCAGAATGGGAACAACTGTAGAAACTCCCCTACCTGCTCAATTTGTGGATATTTCACATAATCGATTTCTAAATATTTGGTAATGTCTATTCACTAAGGTTCATATATTCTGCCTTCCCCACCCCCAAAACCCTCCTTGCATTGCCTGTGCAATACCTGAACAGCTTGTGACCTTTGAACACCTCTGTCCAAGCTTCTTACTTTATCAGTTTTAACTGTGCCCCTCAAACTTGCCCAAAACAGGAAGAGCCAGGAGTTATTTGAACTGTTCACTGAAAGACAGCAATTTAAAGAACCTTTGCAATGAAAGTCTATCTTACTCCAACAGTTTAAATGATTGTGAAAAAAACCACCCAAAAAAAAAAGTTCAGCAATTTCACACAGTGGAAAACAGCCCAGGGCACAAGAAAACTAAAACCAAACAGTTTGCCGTCAGTGCTGTAGACTGTGTTCAGTAAAAACAAAAGATCAAACAAGTTCTGTAATCATTATATAAAGCACATTTGCTATGGCATGTGAAGAAAACATACTTCCTTCCTAATACTAATTAACATTAGAGAGTTGTGGGCTGAAATGCAGGATAAAAATAGCTGTTTAAACTAATCACTCAGCAAGATGTAAATGTTACATATAAAGTATACCTAACGGGTTGGAATATTTATCCCAGAAGTAAAGAAAGCTTTCACTACTCATGAATTATAAAAGTTTCTCTTCCTGCCTCACTGCAACAATGTATGGACTCTGCAAATATGTGACGGCTCTTCATAGCATGTGTACAGTTTTCCTTATTTGTAAGCATTAAAAATTTTTGGAGCAGCCACAGTTGTGGGGAGAGAAGGAAAGCGTGAGCAGAAAACATAACGCCAAATTGTTTCATAACCAGCACACAGATATTCCAACTGCCCAAGCCACACTGTGACTGTGAGCCAGTGTCCAGGCTGGAGGGCTGCAGACACTGCAGAAAAAGCCACAGCTGACTGCAGGACTTCACCTGAGCAACACTTCCAGATCTCCTCAGAGAGCTTTCCTAACGCACACAAACCAGCCAGCTCTGCATAACAGAGGGTGGCATCCCTAGATCTACCTTTGTTTCTCTGAAATTATTTCTCCTTTCACATGTGCTCCATCCTTCCACAAATAAATCCCAGAAAGTGTTATCTTTCTTGTCACCTTTAGCTATTCCTTCATGTTTCCCCATCCTATGGCTGCCCCATGCCACCAGCACCACTGTTCAGTGGCTCCCCACGGATAGGAGGGGAAGGTGTTCAATGACTGGCATGACACCGAGCAGACCACCAAAGTACCCAAAATATTCCTGAGCATAAACTACATTATGAAGTTCAGGAAGCCAAATGTTATTGAAATAATATTTCACTACTTTCCTAGCAACAATGTTTCAGATGTTCCCTAGTTATTTCCCCCAGCAAGAATTCCAGATATTATAACAACTGGAGAAAAGGTGTTGAAAGGTGCAGAACTTAAGTGTTGCACAGTTGAAAAGTCAACACATTTGTCTGTTTAGAGAGGTACAGTATTTCCATCTTCCAGGACTTCTATGCACCTGTTGAGCTCTGTGTCTAATACAGACAGCAATAAAATATGTTCTTGAGTCACATCAATGTTCTGCAGGACTCAGCTGAAATATATCAGCAAAGCACACGAAAACATCTCTGGGATGCCTGCTCCCCTCATCCCACATTTGGCTGCTTTGGGCTGGATTCAGGAGTGTTTATTTACCCAGCAGAAAATCATCACAAGATACCCTTGCCATCCAAGGTGGCACCAGGATATATGATACACCAGGGCTATATGGAGACAAGGCTGTCCATTGGGTGCTAGGCTAATGAAAAAGAAAATGGTGGGGTTTTCCTGCATCTGCCCAGGAAATAAAAACCCCTCTGAGCAACTTCTGTAATCCCAGTCAGATCCCAAACTCAAGCTACCTGGAACTCCAATCTCCTGCTGCAAGCATTACAGCATTACCATTTTGGTCTGTAAAGACTAAATAAATGAAAGTAGTCTGTAGGAGACAGTGCAACCCATTTGTCAGCAGATGCTTTAGACCAAGGAAGCACCTGAGCAAGAGCTCTGATGGAAAATCTTCAGGAGCAGAGGTTTAACCTGACAGAAAGGACAGACTGTTCAAAAGCACTGTTTTAAGGTTAGTCCAAACTGACAAGGTAATTCAAATAATCTGGCCAGGTAAAGTCAGTCACAAGCGTCCTAGGCCAGCCAAACTATCCCACTTCCAGCAAAGCAAAGCCAAAATCACTGAAATTTAAAAAGCAATTAGGCATAATGTGTCCCAAAGCTTTCCTAAGACAAATTCATTCCACTGAAAAAGGAACTGTTTGGGGCAACACAAACACCACCTCTGCTCCATCTTAAAACATGATTCATACCACTAAGTGCTTTGTTTCCCTCTTGCAGCATGTAATGTTTGGACTTCTTAAAAGGCTCATATTGAATTAACGGGTTCACCTTGAAAGCACACAGTGGAACAAAAAGCTGTGTGCCAAACAGCTCTCCAGAGGAGACCAGCTTGCAAGAACGCATTTCTCCCCTGTTCAGTAAGAGGAACAAGTGTTGTGACGACCTTTAAATGCTCAGATCCAAACCACAGATCTTCTCCCACGTTCCTTTCAGCTTGCAGCAGTGTCCAAAATGCGCAGGCTGCATTCTGAGCACCAGGCAGGAGAGCCCGCAGGGAAGCACTGGGGGAGCTGCATATCTAACCACAGACATATTGCAAGGATCAGCTATCAGAGACTGGTTATAAGGCTGTCACAGCTCATTGGATTTCTTTGTCTTTATCCACTCTAAGCATTTAAAAGACAGCCCTGTGTTCCCGTGTCTAAAAGTATTTGGTAAAGCTCGTATATCTTCTAAAGGGGAGGGAGCAAGAAATAAACTCAAAATCCTGACTTAAAGTAACCTGAAATAACAGTTTTCTTCAGAGGAGTTGAGAACAAGTTGTGGAGAGAGTAACAGCATTGGTAACATCTTATAAGGATTTAGTTTACACATGTGACCTATTTGGTGCATTGTCTCAGTCATGTAGTGCACAGGGAGCTGGAAGTGTAACAACAGGTAAAAGATACAGCTTACACTGCTGACACAACGTGAGCCATTTCAGCCTCTCTTGTACATCTGTGAATAACTCATTCACAGAGGGAAGATTTTTCCAGCAAAAGGAACACAATCTAGAAATTTCCTCTGAGGAGAAATTTTTTCCAAATTATAATGCAGAGCATCACTTACGCAGAGTTTCTCAATAAATATTTTGTGGGAAAAAAAACCCCTTGGCTATCTTCTAGTGAGCCTCACCACAGATTTCTGAGATCATGACCAGGTAGGTCATCTGCAGGTTCACACCTCACAGCAACAATCTTTCAAGATTTCAAAGCATTTGCTATATTTCATAGAATAAACTAGAAGCAGCAGTTCAGTATGGAAGCAGGCTGCCTCACAGGGGTCCTGGCCAGCTATCCTGTGATGAAAGCAGATATACAGGATGATTATTTCTAGGTTTGTGTGTGTGGACTTGTGTAAAACACATAAGTGCTTTAATGAGCATCTTCCTTCTGCAAGGTTCATCATGGTGATGATAAATTTCATGGAGACTTCAAAAGTTCCACCATGGTCCATGATTAAAAGAACAAGTGGTACAGTGAGATTCTCATCAACAGAGTCTGCTTCAAATGTCATCTTTCCACGTGCTCCAGCACGGCACATCCCACATGCTCCTTGGATCATTTGCGACAAGGCTGCAGCACCTCCCTGCAGGGGGGAAGGAAGCTGCTCTGTGCTCCCCAGGGAGCTTTTCCAGAGCTGTCTGCTCAGGGCACAGTGAAGCACTGGCACAGTGTGAACAAACAAGTTCTCACTGGAGAGTCTGTGAGGGGAGGTCTCAGGTGCTGCCTTTGCTTTGGAACAAAGAAATAAAGTGGGTGGTGTTTGCATTATCCCAGCAGCTAACTGATCAGCCGTGCAAGCAGCAGCACCAACATGTAGAGCAGAGCCCTTGTCCCTAGGAGTTTATGACCAGGAAAAAGACAAGGAACAGCAGGAAAAGCAGGACACAGAGCAAATGCAGGCAAAGCTGGTCAGCCCTCCTGGCACTGCTCTCAGAGCAGCCCCAGCCTGACCACTCACAGTTATGAGAGAGAAAGAGAGCAGTTTTTGATGCAGCAAGATGGGAAGGTTGAAGAGAAGGCAAGAAAGATTTGGAGCTTTTCAGGAAAATCCTCCTTAGTCCAGCCAGTCCTCACTCCACAACTATTTCTCCCTTTCTGTCCTTCACCTTATTTTGCCCTTAATCTCACTGTGCATTTTTCCTCCCAGCTCAAAGAGCAAACTCACAAGGGAGCCAGATGTGCTGAACGTATGGGTATAAAGAGGCAATCTGCATAACAACAAGAACCATGTGAAATAATCTCATTTTACCCATCTTGCTTCTATTTTTTGCCTAGTGGAAAGAAATAAAATATAGACCTAGTTCATGGTTTGTTCTTTTCAAAGCAGTTCCATTTTCTTTCATTCCTTCCTCCACCTTTCAGGGTTTGGATGTAATATATGGCTGTACAAATACTTCCCATCCACATACATGTATGTATTACTGTTTTGCAGCTGTATTGCAAAGATCCTTTCTCTCCAAATGATTTCATCTAAAGTGAAAGACAAGTGCCCCCTATGGTCAAGCAAATAATCTATTGTTCAAATTGCAATTATACTGTATAAATGGAGCCCCATTAGTTTCCCTCTGAGCACAATGTAAGCCCAAAGAACTCAGTAAGCAGCAATTTTGAGCAGAGAGAATCATGAAGGGAGAAAAAAGAAAATTATTGGTCTTTTAACTGTAAAAAAGGATGATTCTCTTTTGATCTGTTGTTAGAAGCCCATAGGGGATGCTGAATACAGAGATAAGGCTCTTGGTCAGGATATCTGGATACACAAATTTGAATAGTATCTTAACCTAGGCTACACATTTCTCTAAAGAACTGATATTTTCTCTCATTATATAACAAATGTGTTTCATCAGCTTCCTACACTCAAAGATCCAAAACTGGAAGCAAGGGGAATCTCCACAGAGTCAAGTTTCACAACAAGGGATGCCATCTTCTCAGCTGTATTGACAGTGAAGAAAAGAAAGTGGTTCAAGAAGCAGAAAAAATATTAAAGCTTAAATCCAGGTGTCCAAGTGGTCTCTAGAAAACCTTCTCTCTTCACCTATTAAGGGGACTGGATTTTGCAAGTACCTTGAACCATCAACCATGGACTGTTAAGCACTGCACACCTATAAAAATCTGGCCTCAGCTGTGGGTGCTGAAGACCTACAAATGAAGCCAAAGAAAATCTGCTCTGCTGGATCTTACCCAAAGCCGGTTGAATCAAGTTTTGGACCAGCTTTAGGAATTTTTGCTAAAAGACGTAAGAAACTGGATCTTCCCCTTGTGCACCATGCAAACAAGAGAGAGCCAGCAGCACCCCAGCCAGAGGAGGGATGGAGAGGGAGCTGCAGTCACAGCATGTTGGTTGCAGGACCATGACCAGGAGGCAGTATTTATTTTAAAAGTGATTAAACATTAGAATTGAGTTCCTCTGACAAATGTGCCGCTTCTATGTCCAGCCTACTTTATTCTCTTCATTGTTCAGAACAGACCACCACTGAAGTTGTCATTTTTAAAATACTCTCCACTGTGATTAAACAGCTGCTGCAGTCAAGTAGTTCTATCTTCTATCAAATTTTGTAAATCACAGTATTTTAAAAAGATGCAAGAAAATACTCTGGTATAAAATAGTTATTTGATTTTTTACATATGTGTAGAAAAAATAAGCACATTAGATCTCTATCCTTTAATTAAAAAATAGCTGGGGGAGAGGGAGTAATATCTTAATAAGTAACATCTGACCAAAAAGTATTTAGTAAATCATACCCTAAGTGTGGCCAAAAACTGTAAGATTTACTGCAAGTAAATCATTATTGCTATCTGAGTCTGAATAGCTTCCATCTGATTTCTGTATGGAAATACTCTCCATGGAAGCACAGCCTTGAACTTCAAAGAACATGCAGGATGCTACTAATTTCTGTATCTGACAGCGTGATGCAATGTTTGGATTTGCATCTCAGCACTTCAAAGGGTGGCACTCTCTAGATAAGGTCTCAGTTTATTTTGACATGGATTCACAGAGGTGAACAAGAAAGCAGCACCCGAAACAGACTAACTCGCCCAAAAAGCAGGGAAAAAAAACCCCAAACCAACACAACAAACCCCCCAGTCCTGCTCTGTTTGCTTCTCTCTGAATTCAGTAATGCCCCGGAGACCAAGGATTACAGAGGAAGAGTACAAGTCATGGTTGCAGTACTTCAAGTAATCTCCAGTGTCCAAAACACAGTGTCAACATATGGTACTCAAATGCAGATTTGGAACATCTTTGAAGTAATATTGAATCTGACTAATGGGTAAAACACAGACCTAGCTGCCTTTTTTGCTTTATTATTTCATACTGAGGTTGTCAGAATTTCAAGTAGGGCAGCTAGATGCTAGTGCATCTTTATTCTGTGAATTATACAGAATTTTATGAAAAAATATCACCAAAATTAATTCTGATAGTCCACTTTACTTCTTGCCAACCTGGCAAGACCAGGATCCTACAGGATAAAGACATAAAAGCTTTTTGTCATTTTACAATGATATTTTAAAAGTCACACTCTACACGAGTACGGTGTCTCCCACGTTGTAGTCCTAAAGAAAACTCTAAATGCTGGGATATGTTCACAACTGCAGTACAAATCTTATTCATAACATCAAAACACATAAACAAGTCTCCTGCAACTACAGCTCCTAGAACTGTTCTCACCTCCCCTGTATAAAACATCAAAGTATTTTTCAAGGCCAGCAGCTGCTGACCAGGAGCATATATACAACGGCTATAATTATTTATTTAGAATTAATTAAGCACTGATCATGTTCAGCAAAAACAATTGGGAGAAAAAAAAAATTCTTACAAATCTGACAGAACAGAGAGAGGTGTTGGGGGCCAAAAGTAGAAAAATCTTTAAGCTGAAAATCCAGAAGAAACTGCTGACGTTTTGAAGCTTTGTGTAATGCAGGTTCAAACAGCTGCACCTAAAGTCACATTATGTAAGATACCACTGTCACTAAGGTTCCTAATTGTGGAGTAATTACCAGGTATCTCATAGCCTAGGTATACATTGTCCTTATAATTCAGTTTGCATAATATGCCACTACATGAAAAGGATTGTCTTTGTATTTAATCATCTTTGATTTTTTTAGGGTTTTTAATGAAAAAAAAAAGGAAAAAAATATCAAAGCTAACAGGACTCAGAAGATTTGTGTAATAAACATCATATGCAGATTTTTATTTCCCAATTCAGCTGGAGATCAATGAAGTATTTTGAAGTTTGATTAAGGCAGTTAAGCCTCTCAAAAGTTCCTGTTTCAACATTAAAAATAAGTTGTGTGGTACTGTTGTATTAATTTTTTTAAGAGGAATAGCAAGTTTCATTTGCTCAATTAAAAGACCAAAAATCAAATAGTGTTCAAAGACAGAATTCAAAATTAGAATGCTACTTCTTACTCATAATGATTAGTTATCATTCACTCGGTGCAATATTTACACATATTCCCAAATCCCTTGGTCCTTCCTTAGGTGAAAAAGGTCAGCAGGAGTTTTGACTACATCCTTCAGGATTTGGCCCATATGGAATTAGAAACCTTTATAATTCCAAGCATTTTCTCTGTTATATAGAATTCTCGCATACTTAAGCAACTTTGTATTTAGAACGAATCTCAGAGCTTAAATGCACCTCGCATCTGGATCATGGATTGTGCTCCATATTATACAATCTGCAGTTACTGGAAATGTTTGTATCCTTTACTGAGAAAGAATGATTCATTTCATAGAAATTTTCATCTGCTATTAATCTTCCAGGATATAGTTAGTGTTCTGATATTTTCAGATATTGTTTTATGGAGGGATTTAAAGTAGCTCTCCCTTGGCAGCCTGCAAGATTACTCAGTGATTATAAGCAACTCAATACTGTATGACAGCATTTCCATGCAAGGGACTTACAATCATGTTTCATTAATTCGGCTTGAATGAAGCCTCATTTCAGGCCTTGAGGAGCTTAAGATTTATGTGAAATTAATAACATAACAGATGTCTTCACAATTTGGTTCCTCTGAAAAAAACTGATTACTTTGAAAACTTCAATGCTTTAAAATGCAGACTGAGGGAGTTTTTACTCTAGGGTAAAGAGTTACTCGTTTATATCAACTGAATCTCGGAACTAAGTGGAATTTAAATGTCAGATTTATATTAAATAGTCATATTCACCATTATTACATGTAATAAACAAAAGCCTACTACTTTCATTAATAAGCAGTGTTGGACATTTAAACTAAAGCTTAGAGAGATAAAGTCAGCACCTTTGCTAAGCAGTAGGAGTAAGTGAGACACAAGGGAGGTAAAAGAAGAATATCCAGGAAGCCCTGAGTTTTTTATCTTTGTTTCTGATAATTTAATCATCTTTTCCTCATAGGAAAACAAAATGCATCTGTGCTCACACAAAACTCCCCACTTTATAAGAGTTGAAGCTGTCTCTTGTGGATGCACATGCCTAAGGCCAAATGCCTTCTTTCTTTCACAGGACACTTTAAACACTGGCTTCTCTTTTTTTTTTTTTTTTTATTTTTTCAAAAATTCAATTCTTTTATCTAGGCTTCAGCCACACTAGGTGCCTCGCAAGCTGAATTTTAACGCATGTATGAGCAAGGGGTTTATCTTTAAGGAAACTGTCTATGCGATTACTTCTCCAAGTCCCAAAAAAAAAAAAATAATTGAAATAAAAATTATCTCTTAGCTTTGCTTTTTGATCCGATATGCTGAAGGGCACAGGGAACAATGCATTTTTGATTCACACACTCAAGTACAGCTGATAGGATAGTCACTGTGATGGTTCGATATGCAAATACGTTACATTAAGGGTTGAAAAATTGACACAGTGCAGGATATTACAGCTAAGACACTATCAGCAAAATCATAACAATTAGCTGTTTGATTGCTGCAGACACGGTTCATGCACCAGCCTCACATTTATAATGAGGTATCCTGGATCCCTTTCTTGTCTCGCCCCACCCTCAGCACCATGTCCACATTGATACGATGCCTCGCCAAGAGGTAAGGGCTCCGAGATAAAGACGAAATATCAAAAGCATTAGTATAAATTACAATTGTACATTATTAGCTATTTAATTACAAGAGATATCAGAGTGGAGCTTGCTGATTTCATGCTTATGTTAAAAGTTACCATGGCAGTATTTCTCCCTTGTGAGACGGCATCAGGAATTATTGCTAGCACATGCTAAAACAGACAAAGCAATGTATTCTCGCCACATTCTCTCCCTGTCTCTCTCTAAGTTTAATACCAAGGAATTCCTTAGGCATCTGAAAAANCCTTAGGCATCTGAAAAAAAAAAAAAAAAGCACATGTCTGGCATGGGGCTGTGAACCAGATCTGAATTTGGAGATAAAGTCGGCGTGCTAGGCCTAAGGCAGGCGGCTGCTGCGCTGACTGCGGAGGTGACTTGTTCTGCTCTCCGTGAGGGACACCCGCTTTCCCCTGCACCAGCACCCCCCTCCTCGCCCACACCCCCCCGAGGGATGGCATTAGCTGTGCCTCCAAAAACAGCTGCTTATCAGCTCCTCTGGAGAGAGGAAGAAGCAGTGGGTGGCAGAAGGTTGTTGCAAGGAGTGGGGGGATGGAGGGAGGAAGGGGGGTGGGGGGAAGGAAGAGGACCAAAAAACAGGAGACATTAATAAGGATGAAGGAAAAGGGGGGGAACTGTACTTTACCCAAACATGAATGCAGACAAAGGCCTGATCAAGCAGCACACTTATTCACATGCCACTGATTTCTCCTTATTTACAAACATGCAAGATAATGCCTAAACATACCCATCAGTGCACCAGAGAGAGAGAGAGAGAGAGAGAGGGAATCAACACAGGGAGATGTTTTTTGGTGTCTTGCCTTTTTTTAAAGGAGGAAAATCATCATTTTACAATAAACATCTAAAAAAATTCCTCTGTGATGAGATGTAACAAAAGCTGGAGTTACATATGGAGTTTTTCCTCCAAATTCCCCAGCTGGCACCATCCCCAGTGCCTGTGTGCCACAGCCATGCAAAGCCATCTTCAAAGGTGCTGGGATCCCCCTAATCGGGCAAACAGGGAACTGTGTCAGCATGACTGGATGCAAAAGGCTTGAATTTCATGTCAGGCTTTTACTTCTTTTTGGTCCTCTGCACGAGATCTCGGCGGACTGTGTGGTTAACGAGGACAGGCGCTGACAGATGTTGTCATGCACCACGGCAGAAACCTTCCTGCTCAGAGAAGATACACTCAAAGCCAAATGAGCAATATAATTTGAATCGATTAATGAATCCCAGAGAGCTGTGATGGCAAAGGCTCTCTTTAGCCCCGTGCCAATGAAGTGTTCTCACCCGTGACATACAGGCCCTTTTCTGGCAGAAGGGTGCTGAAGCACACCAAAAGCCTCAATCAGAAAGGAATCACTCACCACTAAGCTGCAGACAAATGGACCTAAAGGTCCAGGTCTCATCTTACCTCATCTGTTTTTCAAAGGTTCATAGAGCATTAGTTTGGAAAGAGAAAGTAACATAGAACTTATTATTCATTATGTTTAACATAATGGTGGTATGACCTCAGGTACCAACTCCTTTATCAGTGACAAGGAAGAATTAAAGGGTTTGAAGCTGTTGCTGGGATCAATCTGGCCCCAAAGAGGTTTGGATGATCTTTACTTAAAAGTCTTACCTTTACAGTGTGGCCTTAACATGTAGAAGCGCAGAACATTCTGAACAAAATCCTGAAAAAGTGGTGAGAAACCCTGAACACAGCATTTTCTTTTTTTTTTTGTCCCAATGTAATGTATTAATAGAAAGTATAAAAAAGAAAATCCATGCACTTTAATGCACTTTGCCTTAAAATGGCTTAATTTGAAGGTATTTTTTGACACTTTCCCATCTTTGAGCATATGTATCAATAGCCTCAGTGACTGAGTGCTGTTCCTCTGCTCCGTTCTCCTTTCCTTCATCTCCAGATTTCAAGTCAGCTTTGTCTGGTGATGCTGGTACCAAACATACAAATTTCCCATTTCTCTGAATAGTTTCATCTCTTTATCATGTAAATTAAAACATAATTTATCACGATAGAACAATAAAGCAAGTGTTTTAGAAAAGACAGCTTTCAAGGAAAAATAGAGCAGAAGGATTAGGATAATTCAGAAGCAAGTTTTCTGGAAGTGGCAAAAGCATCTAATGTGAAAAGCTGAACTAAAAGATAATCTCAGAACTCCACATTCAATTACAACACTTCATTTATGTCATGAGAAATATGTTTGAACAAAGACATACTTTCTTCTAATATTTTTTGCCCAAAATAAAATTTCAGCATTAAAACCTTGCTAGTGTAAAAGAAATGGAATACCGAAGGCCTTTTTTCTCCAAACCCTTCATCAATACTGACACCCTGCCCCCAAAATTTAGGCTTTGCTGAATCAGCATTTTGACCAGCTGGAATGTTCCCCCTCCATTCCTCACAGCTGCTCTCAACTTGTTTGGAGATGGCTTTTGAGATATGGGGGACGACTGCTTACACTGACATTCTCATGAGAATAAGATTTTGGGCTTAGCCTACCAAGCAGAAACAGTCTCTTATGAGAAAAAAAAAAATTCCAGAAAGAATAATAATAAAAGTGAGTATCAACATTTAACCTGACCTAATAACGTGTCTGTGCTTCTCACCCCAGCTGCTTCATGTGACAATGGTGACAGGACTTTCCCCCTTCCAGCTATGGGGCTCCCCTGGGTGCTGTACTAGGTTACACATTTGAGCACCTTATTTTAGTTCTGGAGAGGTATTCACACTGTCTCATGGTGCTCATGAGTGGGGTTACAACTCAGTGTTACTCAAACTCTTCAAAACTCCATAGTTAATAAGCATTGTTAAACTGCATTTGTCAGACCTTGAACACACAGTCCTGTTTCTGAGTCCAAAATGGGACAAATAATCTCGTCTCTCTTGGCTTGCTGGAGTCCCCAGATAATACTACTAGATGCCAACTCATCTATTTAAAAAGAAAAATATTCACAGGCATAATAGTGGTGCAGTTAAATAGATAAGAATTCATTTAAATCAATATTATCAGGGGAACAACTTCCTTTCAGCTCCAACAACTTTTATTAAAAAAAAATCCAGCAAACAACCACCTCAGATCATGGTAAATGGAGCCAAGCAATTTCTTAATAGAATGCTTGTTATATTCACTTTAAGAGGAAAAGTAAATGAAGACTACAATAGGAAAAACAAAAACAGGCAGATCTAACTGTACAATAAATACAGAACGTGCCCTATTTAATCTGCTTACAGCAAAATCCACTGAGCAAAATTATAATTTGATATGGCTCAGCTTAGCCAATAGAAACTCATAAAATGTCTTAACATCATAATACATTGTACAAAAGAATCACTAAGTACCATAAAACATATGGGAATATGGGTCTGTAGTTATCCATTACTCTTTGCCAGTGTAGCATATTAAAATGGTTTCTATTTAAGTGCAGAGATCCCTGAAGTATACTACAGTCTTAATTAAAATGTCAATAAAATGCAAAAGTGCATTGGGGACCTTATCTGATTTTTAAAATTTTTTTTGTTAACTCTTTCAGAGAGTTATTTCTTAATAGCTCCATTATACTACTGAGGTTTGAAGCAATTAAAAAGAAACATAACTAAGCCATTTTTAATAATCAGCTGCAATCTGAGCATGATCTGTATCCTTTCTCTTTAGTACTATTCCCTGCAGGACTAGCTGGCAGGTTAAGTCGAGACTGGAAAAGTAGGTCCTTATTGGAGGCCAGGAAACAATGCTTTGGGTATTCTCATTCCAATAGCTTATCTTTCAGTAGCTTTTACAAAAGGGAGCAGGATTGTTTTGTGACTCTTTTTCTGAGATCAGAGGCCTTAGCCAGGTAAGAATCTGTGTGGTTTTCAGTGACTGAGAGGGGACAGCTTTTCCTAGGCATGGGGGGCACCACCCTGTGGGGCAGGTTGTCTCTCTGAAGCTCTTGCTCTGCCTTTCCATGGGGCATCAGACCCACCATAAATGGGAATAAAAACTGGAACTGGCCAACAAATTATTATCTACCTACTTTTTATTCTCTTTTAATGAATTTAAAATTGACTTCAAAAGATTCCTTTAAAAAACAAACAAACAAACAAAAACCACAACAAAAATATATCACAATATTTTTCCAAAATGTGAAACAAAGTTCAGTTTTAACAATAAGATCCCATCCTTGTTTTCTGTAATATTGGAAGGATGACAATGGAACATGTAAGCAAGCTTTTCTCTTTCTTCCTCTTACATTCTCCCATCCTCTTGCACCAGAAGTATTATTAAACTCATCTTACACCATACAATAGTTCTCTAAAATCTGCACCCCCTTGAGGAAAGAAAGAGTATCTTTGGAATGGAATTTGTCTATTCCTAGCAAGATCAAAATCCTGCTGAAAATTGTGATACAGGGAGCAACCCCAGCGCTCTGGCAGCACCGGAATTTCCTTGTTCCTGGTGGCTGTGCCAGAGCAGGAGGGCTCTCCTGAGAGAGCTGAGCTTGGGCCAAGGCTGATTCTGCTTTGAGACAGTGTGGAGAGTACTCTGAAGTCTGTGGCAGTGTCCAGTCCAGCCTAAAAACCTGAAGGATCAGAGCCTCTTTCTCCATCCCTGTGGTACACGCAGGCAGTGGTTCCTGTTACACAGGACTGGCAATTACATTCCAGGAAGACAAAAGATAGTGCTGGTTTTGACATCTGCACTTAGTGGCTGAATACATACCATGCCTCTATTTTTAACAGTCTGGATAAGCAGAGAAAGGAAAAAACCAGAAATAAATAAGAGAAGAAAAGTTTACCAGATCAACGTGCCTCCAGATTGTAGCAGGATCTGTTTCTCTTTCTACTTCACCCCTCTCTGCATCCACTTTATGTTAAGTGACAAGCAGTTGGCAGGTTTTGCAGATATATTGACAATAGAGGACATATGATACAGCTGTGAAGATTTGTCTTACCAGGGTTTCAGCTGGTTTCTACTAACCAACAGCCAACAGCCAGATTTGGGGGGTTATGACCTCTAGTTATTTGAAAGAACTAGGGGGAGGAGGCAGGCAACACATTTTATCCACTAGTCTGCTGTTCCTAGAATATTTTTAGAACTCACTGTCATAAAACTGACTCTGTTTAATGATTCTCTAAAAAAATATTTTTTAAAAAGTGATTAGAAAGGACATTGCTTGTGAAGAGAACTGGAAATTTAAACAGTCATGGGGCCCTATCTTATATAGTGCTGAGCAAGAGCTTCCTGCAAAGTGCCAAATATTCTTACCCCTGAGGGGTAATATAGAAAGTGAAGGGTTTTAACCCAGTATACTACATTCCCTTTAGTGAGGATAGCCCACATTGTTTCTCAGTTCTTGCAATACTTTTTCTTCTAAAACTATAATACTAAAGGATTTGAACTTCTTACAGCAGAGCAACTCTCCTGTCAATCTCATATCCACTACGTGGATTTCTTACAGACATACTATTTTCCATAATCCTAAAGGTCTCACATAACATTACTAAATGCATCATGTCCATGTGATGTCACTGTAACAGTTTGGGAGGAAAAGAAAGGACTGCAGTTCTAGAATGGACAGGTGGCATCAGTCAAACTCGGACCCCACTTGAGCTTAAATTAAGAATAAATCAAATTTTGATTGCCAAACCGATGTACAAATTCCTACAAAGCATGTATATTGCATCATGATTTGACTAAGTCACTCCTGTCAAGTGTAAAAGTAATGGAAAACTTGAAAATTACAGTAACTGTCCAACAAATAACCTTAAAATACTCAACCACTGGATTAGGCTCAATAGAGCTCACTAACCTATTTAGCTCTCCTGGTGAAATGGGCATAACAGAAAACCCTCTGCACTGAGTACTCTAAATATAAAGGCAGAGGAAATCCTTCTAGCAGACACCATCTCCTGGAGATGGGAGTTTGAAGGCCTTACTGGTAGGAGAGGGCAGTTTGCAACTTGTACAGTTGGCCACTGTGTTGTGTGACTTAACACAACATAACATGGCAACACACCCATAAATTCAATAGAAAGAACTTTCTAGGGACCCTCTGGTTTTCAGAAGACAAGGGAGGAACTAAAGGAGAAATCTCCACGATGTTCTCTAAACCAACCCTGTTCCTTGTTACCACCAAGGATTCTATTATTACTAGAGAAAACACCACAACAATTACAAATTTTAAATTGAATTAGACTTAAGGACACTGGTCTATAGTAACATATTTATATGATTGGTTTATAATGTTGTAATTAATTATAAAAATAACTTGCCTGCAGCTATCACATACATATCTATATTTAAATAAGTCTGTTTTGTCTTATCAAGAAATAGGTTAGCAAAAACAAAATCACTGTTATTTAATGTTTATTAATGAACTATTAAACTAAAACCAGCAAATCTTTTTTTGCATCTTTACATACATGGCAGCCAGAAACATTACAGCTGGTATGTACAAAACATTTTTCAGGAATGGCTCGTGTGCAGTAACTTTATATTCTATTCACATCTGAGTTAACGTTCACCTGTAGGTGAGTGAATTAGAGACCTGTGTTGAAGTCTCTTAATCATAAATGTCTTCTTGTCAAATCACAAAATAAACAGGAACAGTCAAGACACAGAAGAACCTGCCATTAACATCACACTGTTTGATGCTAATTCTGTTTTTGAAGAGCTCTGTAACACACACCCCACAGTATTTCTCTGCTGTATGAAACACTGTCAAAATTCAGGTATTTCCAAAGTTATCGTACTGCAGGGGAGACTGCAGGAAGTACTGAAGGAAAATACTATGAATTAGTCTTCATTTCCCTTGTTGTTTCCTTTCCTCCAACTCAAAGTGCAAAGTCTTGAACTTAAGGTCGCTGATTCCTCCTACTCCTTTCAGCCTTACTAAAGGTGAGGGATAGGCACATTTTCTTCACCTACCAATAATATTCCACCCTCTCTATGCAGCATAACCAGTGCTTCCCTCCAGCAGGACACACACATTTCAGAATATTCTTCCAGTTCCTACCCTCAAGGCGGGACCTCCCCCCACCCAACCCCATCACTGGGGTAAAAGAGGCTCCCTGAGCTACTCTTCCTACACTTGGGGTGATGCTCAAGCTTGGGAAAATAGAAATTACAACATATGGAATGCTAAAAAGCTATTCTGTTCTCCAACATTTTTTTCTTCTCAAGTGCTGCAATGCTTTCTATCTCAACAGCAGTTTAGGAATTTTGCACTGATAAATCTGGGGAAGGGATATTTGCACAGACAAACACTTGCCAAGACACACAGTACAGCTGCAGAAAAAGTTCTCACCCACTAACTGGAAAATATCTGACATGTTCTCTGGCCATATCATATTTTTTAGTAGGCTTTGATTTGAAAGGTAGCATCTGTAAGTCAAACACTTCCATTTGTTAAGAAAACAGATACGTTTGTTTCCCAGCAAAAATAAGAAAAACATCGTCCAAGTTCAGAGGCAGAAAAAAAACACTGAGAGAATTTTGCCAGAGTGGAATTTTAACATTTTAGACTGCATCAAGAGGTATGAAGTGCCTTGATACGCCCTTGATTTTTCTCCAATACTTAAATAAATAATTGACAATTTCCCCAGCAGAGTATGGGATGCTCAGGAAAAATGTATGCGAATTTCAGATTAAAAACACAAATATTTCTTTCTCTCCAGACCCATTTCAGGGGGATAAATATATTCTTTCTTAGGCAGAACCTTTATGGTGCCTCCAAGGATGATTCATAGCTTGGTCTCTGATACGTGAAAGTTGAAGCCTCAAAGTCCTTCTGAAGTCATTGGGACTCAGCTCTGGTATGAACTGTATCCACCTAAGTAGTCATGAGAGAAACTGTGACATGTTTTCTGACTTGAAATAATTCATGTGTGCTGGGATCTATTGTAGAGCAGTAAAACTCTTTGTTTTCATCAGAATATTTAGGAAAAGATTTTTCAAGTGTTTTTGATTGTTTTGACAATCTCAGCCTTTCAAAGGTGAGTTTATGTTGCATAACTGTATCTTCATAAGCCCAAAACAGTAATAAAAGATGAAGCTGTGATGTGGACAGAGAGGAAACAGGAAATGGTGTACCAGCAGTAAAAACAGAGAAGAGTGCCTGTTCTGAGAAACAGAATCCTGAAAGATGCTGAAGGAAGATACTGGGAATATTCACATCCTGTGAAGGCAGAGAGTGCTCGGCTGCTTTCAGAATGAAAACAAATGACTGGCAATTGCTCAGGGTGGTGAAAGTGGGAATTGCATTCATTTCATGCCTTACTTGGAGCCCTTCAATGTTAAAATTATGATCTTCTGGTTTTTTTAAGGGAAATCACAAAGGTAACAGGAAAGAGAAAAACAAACAAACAAGAGCTGGGTAAAAAAATCCCTGAGCAATAGGAGCAAGTCCCAGTTAATGCTGTTTACCTTATTAGTGCAAAAAGAGAGATACTGTAAAAGTGTTTTTTTCTTCCCATCCTAGAGGAAAGCTTATGCTGTTCACAGAGCAGCCACAGCCCCTGATCTACAGGGCCACTTGGGTACAGTCACCCTCAAAGATCCAAAGTCTTTCCTTTACTCAGGCAACCTTCCTAGCCATGTGAACATATACACAGAGCATTTTCCAATATATATGTAAAACTGTTGACGTATCTTTAAATAATCTTTGTCATAGTATTCTGTACACATCAGCAGGGGAGCTCTCCAGTTTTGCAAGTGTCATTTGAAATAAACATTTGTCTTTAAATTCTATTGTGTTACCATATATCCTTAAGCAGATTGGAAAATTTCTAAATATTTACATATATTGGAGACATCACCAAATGTGTTTGGGGCGGTGGGTGGGGAAGGCACATCTGCTATCCATTTTCTGCAGTATGAATGCTTACATTTTTGTTGTTGAGAAAAAAAAGATGGCTTCAACCGATAAAGACAGCTCCTCATCCTCAGGCATTGCTAATGTATATCAATTGCCCAGCTCCTGGCATGTGCACAAGGTAGTTGTTCTGTACTCTCTGAAAAATTCAGTTCTTTGTGCATTTTTTCTTTTGTAAACACAGATTAAACAGCACCAAGCAGGCTATTATGAAAATATTTCCAACACATTTCTCATGTGAGAAAGGTCTTCTCCATGTCTTTTCAAAAGCCAAAGTAAGCTTTCAGACTTCGGAAGGGAAAAAATCCACACAGGTTCTAAAACAAATTTAGCATTATCCTGTTCTTTATATGTCTAGAGGAAAACATATCAAGAGGAATGTGATCAAAAGAAGAGTAAATGGACATGGCAGTATCACAGAGAAGACCCAAGTAAGGACAGATTTGGTCACTTTATAATATTCATATGGTACTAAACAAATCAAAGCTCTATGTTTGTAATGCCAGAGCCAAGTGCTAGTTCACCAATTAACATCCCCTGTTTGCACAGACTGGAATAAACAACCACAGATATTCAGATAAAACACAGAGCTGAATCCTCCCTAAGCCCTGCTGATACACTCTAATTCCCAATTGTTCATACTCTCTTGCATTTTTTTAAGGTTTTTAAATACCTGATTCTGCAACCATCACTTAACACCTTACTTATTCTCTAATCTCACCCCTTCTGATAGGAATAACTACTCAGGGAGTTTATGACTCTGCTGAGGAGACTGAAGGTCACAGGCCCTGGCTGCACGTGGGACATCAGTGCCTACACTGAACACACTGTGGGATTTGGTGATACTGTCAATTTACCTGATGCTGTCTACTCTAGGAATAAAGCCTGACTTTATTTACACCTCTTATCCAAGCACAATATTTCTCTGCTGTGTATCTTTAGCTGTAAAAATTAAGAATAATCTGATCAGCTGCATAACATTTCACATTCAAATATAAAACAGGGGACATGGATATTCATCACACTAGATTCACTTGAATCTTGACAATAGAACATAAGCAAAATACAAGAAATTGGGATTCTCTTATTGAAACCCACACCAACAGCCTCCCAATTTGCTACACCTGAGCCATGTGAAAGGTGGACAGGCACAGTTTCTGCATGCTTCCCCCATATCTGAAGACTAGGTGGGTTCAATAGGCATGAGGTTGTACATCTTCGTAACTGCTTTTCAGCTAACTTCAGTAAAAGTGGCATATTAACAACTCTTTTCAGTAATGGCAACACTATATTTTAATGACACTATTTCAGCTTGCTAATTAAGTGGACAGATTAGGGATAGATAAATATCCATTCTTTTACAGAGCTAATAAAGAGCTTTCCCCTATATGAGATGGGCACATGCTTCCAGCTAGAAGCTTTCTGAAGAAATGCAGCCACAGGTGGGCCAGCTAATCCATGGAAAACTCACGCCCAGGTACATTTCCTGTCCCTCACCTTACAGATATTCAGCAGAAATGGCCAGAAATGGGGGGGGCAGCCCTTCACGTCCCTCTGCACTCTGACAGAGGGCTTCTGAATTTCCATCTCCAGCTACACAGCTTTGGGCCATCCCACAAGCTCCCCCAAGGGTAAGATGATCTGCACAGTACAGTTCAGTTGCATGGCTTAATGTGTTCTGAAGTAATTTGATAACTATGTGTGCTGATGTAAAATGCTGGCCACACTACTCTCATTAAAATGAGCCCTGTAAATGACAGTCTGCTTCTCTCCCAGAGCATGAGAATGCAGAATGGGACCTGGAGGTGTCCCAGCAGCTTATCCCACCTTGTCATCCTCATGGGAGAGGCTGGCATATCATGGCCATTTAAAGTCCCATGATGGTGGCATTCTGGGCAAATGGGAAGGGAAGGACTTGCAGGTCTCAGGAAGCAGCAGCTCTCAGCTCCTGGGCAGGTCATAAGGGTTGGGGCTCCCCTCGGCTGCTGCCTGCTTGTCAGCAAACAAATATCACTTGCACAGGAGCTCACAGGGAGTAGAGCAGCCTGCTCAGGCCAGGAGAGACACAGCTGCTCCAAGTCCTCAGCAGAAAGGAGTTCAAATGTCCTTTCAGCAGCAACAAACCCTCTGGGGACAAGAGACTATTCCCAAACCCACTGGTGATTGGATCCTCTCATGGTCCCAGTTGCCTCAGTTAGGCTACATGAACAGATTGTTACCTTCTCTATGCTTCCTAGTTAAGGGTTTGACAGGAGAAATTATTCCCATTATTCAGCACACACAAACCTAAAGGATTGGCTGTGCTGGTCACCTATAGCTGCACTCGTGGGGGAGTGGCAGAAGAAGGAACACACACTGTGAGGAAAAAAAAACCATCTGATGAGCATCCATGCAGCTCCTGCTCTAGGACAGCAGGGATCTCACCCATTGACTGCAAAACTGAGATTTTTAAAGCCTGAGCTTCTGCTTTAGTAAAATAATAGTGTGGTTCTGACAGCAATGGCAAGAAGTACATCAGGTTCTTGGGTATCTTATTAATGAGAAACATTAAGCTGAGTAAGTGATACACTTCGGGTTTTATTGAACCAACACCCACAAATAAATATGCTTGTTCCCACAAATAGGGATTCATTCTTCACTTGAATGAGTCTATAATTTAATCCATTGTTACACCCTAACCAGAGCCAATATTTAACATCTTTTCTAATCAAGCCCTAATTTAATATTTTTAAATTTCTTTTGAATTAGTTGAAATGCTTTCTTATTTTTTTCTTTTATGAAGGAAAGTCCTTTTTTTTGCCTATGATTGAGTTTGATGTGGCTTTGTTAGAGCTCTCTTAAGATGTATAGTACACATTTTTATTCTTCTTATCTAAGTTTCCAGGACTTGATCAATAGTAGAGCATATTTTTCTATCCAAGACCTAACCAAATTTATTCAACAGATTATACATTAATTTTACCATTAGAACATAATATGAGCAGATAATCCACAAAAATGCTTCAGATTTTTTGAAAGTGAATTTAATTATAACTAGTAATGTGCATTTGAGAATTATAATTATGAAAAGTCATGTTCTATAAATCTGAAATGACAGATTATATTTCAAAGCCTTATTGCAGAGGAATTAGAGTACCGATTTATTAGTTGTAAATGTCTGATTATTGCAGCTTTACTAAAAAACATGATCACAGCATATTCTAGCTGGATTTAACATGTTTAATCCTTCCCACAAGAACCATATTTTGAACAGAAAGCAGGGCTGTGTTAATTTGTTTATGAGACAGATTTAGACAACTAATCTTTGTCTTATGATCCCTGAACAGTAATAATTTCAAACTACTTTACAATACTTGTATTTTTCCAGCTGCAGACTACAGCTGATTATGAAATTTACATTCATCTATAAGCACCATGATGATCACTTGGCTTTAGGAATGGTGCTTCCCATTATTTCTCAGCTACTGAGGGACACCCTGCACACACGAAGCCTGAATCACCTCTGCTAAGGATTTACCCAGTCTTGTGGAGAAAGGTATGGAGGGCAACCAGGATGTTGGGCACTTCCTTCTGCCTCTCCCCACACAAGCACTACAACTTCCCAGCAAATCCAAAAGTGCCAAAAAAACTTACTGTGTTTGCATTGACTGAAAACTAAGCCCTCTTTTTCACTAACCAAACATCATGGGGTATGGAACAGGGTGGGTTTCCCTCAAATCCATTAGTGTTACAGTGCCTCACGAGGCTCCTTCACGGGAAAGATGGGCTACAGTTTATAAAGACTAATGGCATTTCTGCATCTGTCAAGTTTTAAATGAGGCTATTTACAGATCATGAATGACTCACTACTAAACTATTAGATATACATTTGAAAAGTCTTCCTACTGGACCTAATTTTTATCTGCACCATTGCAAGGACATGTTTCCTCATCATACAGCTGAGCAGGAGGAATCAACTGTTTCTCCAGATGCCTTTTATCTGGATTTTTACTAGAAATTAGAATTAATCTCAAGATAAATTTGTTCCTATTTCTTTAAACAAAGAATCCCTCTGGTGGTTATTTCCTGGCCAGCGATGCCATGTCAGTTTGGGCACAACCTCACACATTTGTGGGGAGCTCCACCCCTCGGGTGACACAGCAGAAGTTCCTTGGACAGGCTGAGATGGGCAAAGGCTCATGCTCTGCAGGGCAGAAACTGCTCTAGAAAGGGCACAGCCCTCCCTGGGCTCCCCAGCACTCCCATCACCCCTACACACCCATCCCTGTGCTCTGAAGGGGTGAGAAACATCTTGGGACCACATTTTGCACAGATTTACATATTTTATTTCCTTTCACAGGAAGACATTTCTTCCAAATGGCTGCTCAAAAACAAAGGCAACATAAGCATTGCATGAGCCTACAAATAATCTGAATTTTTTTTTTTTTGTAAAGAGAAAACACATTTCTGCTGTGATGATAGCAGGCTCCTAGAGGCTTTAAACGTGCCTTGTTGGTATATAGGTATAATCAGAGCAATAAAAAGGAAACAGACATTACTCAGTAAGAACTGAAAGATCCCATTACAGCCTTGCCATTCAGCTGTCTATCAACCTGCAGTACATGGCACATATTTGCTGCTACATAGTTTCTAAAAATAGATGAATAAATAAAAAAAAAATCTGATGACAGCCTGAACTTCAAAAAACCCCATCTCACTTTACATCAAGTATAGTCAGGCAGCACTTGGCAATCATTAATTTCACTCATTTATCACAGGTGCTGCAAACTGAACTGCCAGTGGAGTAAGCTGATAGCAGGCTAGGAGCAATCCAACACGGTTTTTTGAAACAATATTACAATATTTTACCAGTCAGCTGTTTCCAGTGAAAAATCAGAAGCAACAGACTACTTGCTCAAGACGAAAGCATGTGAATATTCCTGGGAGTCTTTTCTACAGCAGATTTCACAGTTTGTATTGCTTATCTGCAGTAGGGGACCTATTTGTTGCTGTGCTTCAGAGTTACTTGAGGTGGATTGCAATGTTTACATCTTGCCATTAAGTACAAACCCTCACAACAACAGACGATTTTCCTACCACCTCTATAGCTAGTTATAGCTAATGAAAGTCCTGTTTACAGAAAATAATAAAATCTCCACCTCTACAAAGGATAGGTCTTGGCAACTTGACTTCTTTAATAAGCATGCTCGCCAGGCACACAGGGTGCTTCATTTGTGCTGCAATCAGGCCTGCTCCACCCCTGGCAGGGTTCACAAATGTGCTTTCACCAGACCTGTTTGTCACCCATCTTCTCCCTGTGAAGAGAAGCAGCTTGAAGAAACTTCGGCTGCAACAGTTTAACTGAGCCCAGCAGGGCCACTTAAGGAGCAAGATGCTCACCAGGGAGGATTGCAGACTTACACACTTGATGTGCCATGAGCTGGATTTCTTTGAAAAATGTTAACTATAACCTTCATTGGAAGACTAAGATATGCAATAAAAATGAGAGAACCAATTTCCTTTTTATTTTTCTATGTATATATTCAGGCAGAGTGGAATAGAAAAATCTGCACTCTTCTCTTAAAGACAGCATAATCACTCTTTGCACTTAGCAGAGAACTTTTTCAGCTTCTCCAATACAGAATAAATCTGAGAGCCAGACTTTTTATTTTTTCCCTTATGATAAAAGTCTTCTGATGCCCTTTAGCAAAGACAGAGAGTATATACACACACCTCAGCCAGTATAAGACAGCAAAACCTACCTGAGAAACGAGCCAAGTATGCTGTCCCATGCTGAGCTCCATGACATTATGGTTACATTCCTAATTTAAAACTGGCTCAGATGTGTCTGTATGAACTACAGTTCTGTATGACTGTGCACCCACAACCAACAAAACACACTCAATTTTTTGGAAGTTGCCAATCCAATTCCTGCAAAGTCAAGAGGCTTGCTAGCAAAAAAAAAAAATATAAGTTTAGAAAGTCTTATAGACCTACTTTTCTGGCAGGTTTAAGGCAAGTGCTCACCTACCTTCATTCAGAAACTGACCTTCTCTTTGATGAGTTTTTAAATAATTGGTACATTGTAAAGCTAGTAAAAATGTATCAGGTTGATTTTAACAAGGACTCTATATGATCCATATATTATATTCAGCATCTCTTAGAGCAAAAAGATGGGATGTAAAAGCTGTTACAGTTTTTCTCAGTCCATGCAATTGGGTTATTCTGCTTCTCTTCAGAGAATCCAAATGTATGCATGGTAGGCCAAATTGCTCCCTGGGGTTGTTTTATTTGCTTGAAGGGACAAACTTGGCCAGGAATATCTTAGGACAGACTCCAAGTACTCTAATTCTGCTTGCATTATGTTCCATTTTCTCATTTCTGTGTTTTCAGTATTCATTTCATCCTTCTCCAGCTTCTTTTTCCAACTCAGCAGTTCTTACACTGAGCTGCTCAGCATTTTGCCATGGTACAAATATCCATCCCCTGATATCTTTAACACAAGTCAATGACTGAAAGAAGCAGCATGATACAGTTTCATCCCCTCCCCAAGGGAATGCAAACAACTAAAGCTGGTTTTGTGTGGGGAGAGATAGAGGCTAAGGTGGAAGTGATTTTAGGGCTGCCTTTTCCAGCCTTCCCCTTTTGCTAAATAAGCACCAACCTAATACAAATTCTGGATGTTTTGCTGCCTTTTTTTATTTTACCCTTACCAGGCACACACATATCCCCACCACCAGGCTGCAGAAATATTTGTTGCCAGCACTTTTACAGCTGCACTACCCTCAGTTTGTGAGCACACTGAATTGGAATGTATTTGCTATATTATGGTTTGCTCCAGATAAGACAGAGAACAGTCCCTTGGGACAGCTTTACACTTGTGCAAGTCATCATGATTCAACTGAAATTAGTGGAATCCCTCACATTTTACATGTGGTGTGGGGTCAGAAACTCAGCAAGTTACTGGCAAGTATTTCCTGAGAAACAGCTGAGTGCAGCTTCACACAGGTCTTAGATTTTGGAGGTGTTTTTTAATGGATTCAAAGAACAGACTACAATTCAAATACATTTGAAGATACATCTGAGTCTCTCCCAGGCTGGTGTAAGGAAGAAAATTGCTGATCTGGTACTGGCATGAACATACACAGCTATCACACACTTGGTTTTACGCACTGAGGGGAAATCATCCATGTCCCCTCTGCTTACCATAACTACCAAAGGCAACTGAGGATCAGAGGACTGGAGAGACTGGTACGAAGAGGCAAAGACAGTCTTTTCTTGGAACTGCTTAGTAATAAAATACATTACTGGCAATCTAGTATATATGCCAGGGAATGCCTCCCTTGTCTCCCCAACACTTTTGAACAAAACCAGGCTTGTCAGTATAGCTAAATCCAAGGAATTCCTATGGACATCTTGAGCATCCTAGTTCAAGAGTGGGTTTGATTACTTGCTACATAATAAATTATCCAAAAGCAACCTTTGAAGACATACAACCCCTAACACTTTAAAATTAAGACTAAATTCAATTTAGAAAAATTGTAAAACAGTTTCCCTGAAATTAATCTTAAATGAAGTTTCTTGCTTGGCCTCTCGCTCGCTGCAGATAATCAATCTCGACGCGGCTGTGTGAGAGACGGAGGCTACTGAAAGGGAAGTGAAATTAAAGAGAGGAGCTAGGCCAGGAAGATGAAAAAGCTATCTAATTATCAGCATTTTATTAGAAACAATTAACTGATATTCAATTAGTTGCCATCACTGAAGCAAAGTGACAGTTTGGAAAACAGAAAACGAACCTTGACAAGGTGTTCGCTTTCTAATAAATGGGAGATGAGGGGAATCATTTATTGGTGGTTTACCCCTGGTCAGAGCCTTGGGGCAACTCACCCAGCATGAGGCAATGGGACTGGCTGGTTGCCAGCATTAACTGTACTTATTACATTCATCCCATGCAGAACACATCCATCTCCTGCTCTGCCTTGACATCCCATTTATTCCGAGATTCATTTGTCATGTCCCCAATCACCAAAATGAATAGAAACTTTCCAGCATGATGGATTGTGGTTCTAATTAGGACTAAAGAAAAGATCCACACTCAAGTAGAGCCCTTTTTCTTTTACTTCTTCTCCTAATAAAATAGTATTCCTAGCCAACTTTGTGACTAATGTCCTTTCATGGTGGTTGTCCACTGTAGGTCACCCAGTCAAAAAGAAACAGTCAAAAAGAAACAGTAGTCCTTCCAGAATGTATTTTTCCTCCCCTAACAACTACCCAAATTATTATAGAAAAAAGGCCAGACACACTGAAAACCATACACATACACTTTGTTGACAAGCAGCAGATGTCTGGAATACCAAATTTTGGACAATGTTTGTCCCTTTTGTGTCCCAGAATTTCCTTTAACAAAATGCAGATAAATAGAAACAGTTGGATTGAGGAAAAAGCTGCAATAGGCCTGGCAACTATTAAAATTGCTGATAAATCTAATTTTTGTTAATCAAGTTAAATTTTATGTCAGCATTTTAAAACAATGGCACTAAACAAAGTGCCACTATTTCAAAGTAAGCCTAACATATAATTTGGTTGTGTTACCTCTCATTTCAATATGTATATCAGAAATAATATGCCCTGATACAACACAGACTTTTAAAAAGGTACCCTCTGAGAGCTTTCTCCTGTTTCTCACATAGGGTACTTTGAATAATTGTGTCTTTAATATTATAAAAATACAATTTCTTTTATAGTAATCTTCTCATTTTTCTGTACATTGGTAGCTCTCTGCTGTAGAAGAATACCAGACCAGGACAGGACAAAGGAAAAAATACAGTGTAGTGAGGGCAGCACTATTTTGTTTGGAAAACTTTCAAAGTTGGGGATAACAAGTTAGCCAGTGGAAAGTGAATAAAAAATGGTAGTGCCAAAAGTGGAGTACCTTAACAAATAGAGATATTTGCATGAATAGAAAAATAACCCATTTTAAATTGCATTTAAAAGAAGAAAGAAGACTGCAGTTACAAAAGAATTCAGGAATACGCAGATACATGAAGAATACTACAAGTCATTAAAATAGCCTGATGAATATTTGATAAAACCAAGAAGGGTGTAGGTTTACTTACTACAAAACAGACTGCAAGTACCAACAATCTGCTACAAAATTTCTCATATTTCAGGAGATGATCATCCTGTCCAACCTATTATCTGTACTACCTTCACACAGCAGAACATGAAACTTCCACTAGAAACAATGGAAAAAATTCACAAGGAATCTGTTTTAATAGGAACTATTTAATGTACAAGTATTTTTGGACAAGGAAAAGAACAATTTCCAAACTTTCTTAAAATAAAATATTTGGGATTATCCTGAGATTTAACTTTAGTGTTCTCCGTAAAGTCTAAATAAACTAGATGTCAAAATAAATTTCAGCACAATAAAGCATATGAATTTCAAGGCTTGATGGCAGAGCCCAAATTTACTGTGCAGCACTCACCAGGGAAGTATTATGACCTGTAATTAGGTCCAATTTCTCATGGCCCTGTCCAGAAATGTGATGCCCGTGCAAAGACACACCACCAAACACACAAAAGGGATACAGCAACCCCACAGCACCACTGCAGGCAGAGCTGGGCAACTGCTCTTTGTAACCATGGTCTTCATTTGATTCTGCAGAGCAAGGCTCTCATCCCCTGCCATTTGCTGCAATCAAAACATAGATTTTTGTCTCTTGAATATTTTTACCATTAAGCAAGTGTGACTAACTTAATGCATTGGAAATACATTTTTTTATTTGGACCATAAAAGCCAAAAGAGACATTTTCTTTTCCTAGTGCCAGAAGATACACACCAAGTCAGTATATGTGGAAGAGCAGCTATGGAGTTTGCTATGGAAACCGTTCACCTGGTGGGAAGGGAAACAGGCAATTACATTATTCTTTACTCTTATTTGATAGCAAAGCTCTTTACAGACTTGGTTAGGTGGTTTTTAAATGCCTGCTCTAAAGGCACCTGCTGTATAAGCACACAGCAAAGCAGGTTGTTAGGTTTTGCCAAAAGCCCACTAATTTAGGTGATCCTTATGACATTTGGATTTTTTTCCAAGCTTCCTTGAGCCTATGCTGGTACTGAACTGTTTCCCACTGAAGCACCTTCCCAAAACAGAATTTTATCCCTTCTATTTTTTCTCATTCATGAACACACAATGGATTTAAGACAATAATCCAGCACTCTGATCCAGCTTCTGAATCACTCCGTACAACACTGAAATTCTCCCAGAGACAACAAAGAAATCTAACTTTAAACAGTTGTCAAATACCAAGCATAGCCATAGAATCATTTAGGCTGCAAAAGACCCTTAAGAGCATTAAGTCCAACCGTGACCATAACTAACCCATGTCCCCAGGTGCCCCAATATATTGAGGAATTTTATCCAGATAGATTGGGGAAATATCTTCATAGGCTATTGGTGTGATTCATCCTGTGTCAGTTTCTCCCATATCACTGTATCCAGACATGCCACTCTCACTCACCGCACCAAGATAAAACAAAAAGAAAGTAAGCCCACATGCAGCATGCCTGTCTTTACACCCCCATCCCCCAAAAAAGGTCAGGTGGTTCTGGAAATAACATAAGAGTGCCTATTAGTTGCTAAAGGCACTGGGGCCTTGATGGCTCCTGTACTGGCTCCAGCAAGTTTCCAGTGATGTACCCTTCAGTATATTCTGAGAATAACACTCCTGCATAATTTAAATGAGCACTATAAATTGTCATTTAAATTGCATGAGCATCTGAGATAAGGTTGGCAGAAGATCCAGAAAGAGCCCTTGAGTGTCAGATTAACACAGCAGGCAAGAGACAAAACCAGGCATTTTCTTTTCTTTTTGACTAAAATCTCTCAGGGAGAAAATCAAAGCTTCTCCAATTCCTGACCTTTCATTTCAATGAAGAACATGCAATCTGCAATCTTTTGCTGTAATTGATCAGTGTTTGAAATGAACAAACTGTAGATTAATGTAATATACTCAGGCCAGAAAAGCAAGATCTCGCAGAGCACTCTTCGAAGCAGATCCCTCGCTTCCACAAAAATGGATAATTTAATCTTTGTCATTGGCCTGTCTCTGTCAAAGAGAACAATGGATAGTCTATTCGCAATTGATGACTCTATAGAAATTAATATTAGTAAAAGGTGTCCATTTAGTGTCTCACCTTCTGTGCTAAAGGTGACATCCATGATGGATGCATCCTAAGACAATGGATTTATCTTTAAAATGGAGTAATTACACAGTGGATGCATGGGTGACATAATGACATTGTGGTTTTATATTAATAAAAGAAAGAAATATTCCTCCTGAAGAAGGAAAAAATATGACTAACATGGTCATTTATGAGATTTTGGCAGCTACTTTGTAACTGCAAAAAGCACCGTTGAATTGTTAAGCTATAAATTAGAGTCCTACAACACTTTAAGCAGTTCATGATCAGCTTTCATGTGACAAACCCTAGTTAACAAAATTAAAGGTGCTCATGGGCTCCTAAATCTCCCACCTTTACAAGGAGGACTTCAAATTGGGACAGAAGTAGGATGTAAAGCAGATGAGATTTGAGGGTGGGAATGTAACTTGACTTCTGGGTGCACCGCTGGCCCCTCAGGGCCACTATTTTTTCTGTTTGGCAAGCAAACCTCAGGGTGCTCCCTGAGCTGCCCTGTGAAATCCAGCCTTCCCCAGAGAAGGATTTGCAAAACTGCTGGTGACTGCAGGACCTGCAAGGAACCAGTCTGGCACAGAGGCTACAAAACCAGGCCTCAGGTGGTCAATTCACTGCCCCGCTGTATCAAAGAGCACCTGCTCTCAGTGTCACTTATTACTAATAAATAACGCTAATGCCTGGCAGAACGACACCCTTGGGGTGAGGTGTGGTTTGTGAGGCTTTTTCCTCCCCTCTCAAAACTGCCCAAGTTCACCCACTAAGACATTCTTTATGTCCTGCACCTGGTGGTTTTTGTAGTCCACACTGCTGCTTTCTCAAAATTCACTACAGAATTCAAAACACAATATCTCATACAGAAAATTTGAAATAATCTTCTTTTGAAGCTTTCTTTAAAACTAAATATTCAACTAAAACCAGTCTCTTTACATTGGTCCTATAAAATTTATAATTTGACCTAAATTAGACTTTTTAATTTCCCCAACTATCATCAAGAATAACCACCAAACTGAAACTAAAACCCCATTATTTGATTAGTCCCCAGTAATCTGTGGGACTTCAAGAAGTTTGAAAAGCTGTCTTCGACAGATGCTTTCACCACTGGAATCATCTAGATGCTGGGTTTGGTGGGGAGGTTTTATCTTATATACATGTATAAAAACATTCTCAATTTTAGTATTTTAAAACTTTAAATAACTAAAAGCAAATAGAAATGAGTGCTTTTGTTAGGACTGATTATAAATTTGCTCAAAGGTATTATTTATTGAAGATGATAAATGTTGACATTATATGAAGCAAGAAGCTAAAATTCATCCTCTCTAACCTTTCAGAGGTTTCAGTAAAAATTAACAGCAAAATTTAGATGCCAAAATCATGCAATTCTGAAAGGTAAGGAATAATAAGGAATAATATAAGGTTTTGTTTTAAGGATATATCATACTTGGATTAGTCCAAACTGTAAGAGCTCAAGAATGAATAGTAGTACACAAACAAAAAGTTAAATTGTTTTTATTGTAAGGTACATCAGAAAAAAAAAATCTTCCTGTCCCTTATCTCATGAAATCCTTACACTTTGTGCCTGCCAATAGAACTGATTGCTATTTCTTAATAAACCCCTTCAGTGACAAAATTTCCTTACGTAGTCAGTTTTTACAGCAAACTTCTGAAACTGCTGTCTCTGGAGAGCTCCCATTCCCAGTTCCTAAATTCTATTAAAAAGGCAGCTAAAAACTTTAAATACTTTCCAACTTCTACTTTTCTATTAATCCACAGCTACAGCTGTCACAGGGATTTTATGAGTTAGGCAGTGAGATGGGAGTGGACCACGAAAAACTACATTATGATGTAGTCCACAGCTTGAACGCATGTGGAGTCTAAATTTAAAGAGAACAAATACTGGCTTTGAGTTTCAATATTCAACACCATTTCTCTTTTTAATTTGAATTAATTTGCTGATCCATGCTTCATATATTTTCCTTTCAAGGCCAACTGTTAATTTGGTAAAGGACACACCTACTGCTCGAAGAGGAAACATTTCCAGCACCAGTTCGACATTCAGCCACCTCTTCCCAGGTCATCAGGCTGGAAGCTAATGACTAAACCCCTCACTTCCAAGTTTTCTGACTTGGTAGGTAGAGGTTTTCTCTTGCAGGTCTTTTCTGAAATGTATTTCAGAAGAAAAATCATAGAACAAGGCCAACAATAGAAATTTGGTGTTTCTCCAAACAAATTTTCCCTTCTTTACATGAATAAACTTCAGTAAAATTTGAAATATTATCTTGAGACTTTCAATTAATTAATTATCTTATTGATGCCACACATTTCAAAGCAAAGAAGTGGTTCAGGTTGTTAAAGGAGACAATCAGCAATAAAAACTAGGAAGAAATTTGGAAATACAATTCCATTAAGATTATGAACTACAAAATACACCCAAATAAAATGGTTTGCACAGCTATAAGCTGTAACTTAAAAGACCATACCAAAGATAAACAAGAGGCATTGAGTTATTCAAAAGAATATATTAACAGGTTATAAATTCTTGTTAAAATTATGCTTCTGTTATTATGAAAATGGTGCATCATGACTCATGATGCAGGAAAGACCATGCCATTAAGTGAGAAGAGAAAAGCTTTACTGTGGGGAGAAATCAAGTTTTCTGAAGGATCAGCCAAGGTTGAACTAGTACAACTGCAGGAAAGCTAAGAGATTAAATCCAGAACTGCATTATTAGCATCTTTTTCCCCACTCTTCAAGTCTCTCCTTGCCCAGAAAATAAAGAATTTTGCTCCCAAACCATGATTATATGATCATCATGAGTTTTCAGAAGCAGCCTCCTCCTCAAAGTGATCCCAGAACTGGAGAACTAGTGAGTACACACAACTGTTTCTTATCTATGAGGTTTTATATGGCCAGAGTCAAAGGCAAGATTTTAAGATTTAGAAAGTGGAACCAAGGTTAAGTCTGGGATTTTGAGACCTAAAGAAGTTAAGCTTTAAAGTTCTATTGAAGCAAATTGATTCAGTTTAATGCAATTCATTGATAATGTTAAAAGGATCTCTTTTAAATTGTTTTAATAAACAAAACAAAATTGTGTTTTGTTTGAAACCTGTTTGATCCCCTTTAAGCCCTCTGACCAGAAGGCACCATTTCAGTATCAGCCTTTCAGATACTCCTTACTTTTGCGCCACACCTTGATCTAGTAACTTGACTTTACAGCCTTAAACCATGATTTCATGTTTACCTATATTGTTTGTTCTTCCCTCTTACAATCACCGACCAAAAATGTGGAAATCACTAGGAGAAAACTGATTATTCAAGTCTAGGGCCTGCACCCACCTTGGCTTTATGTCACACTCAATCCTTTACAAAACACTGGACCAACAGATTTACACTCACTTTGCCTTAAAATAATCAACAAAACAAGGTTTAATGCTATGAAAAACCAAGCCTATTTTAAATTATATTTTCAGTCAAAAAGACAGCTACTGGGAAAAATTCAGTCACTGATGAAGTTCTGCAGTCTCATTTTATTGACTGCCTTCAAAAGTTTTAATAACGTTGTAGTTATTACAAATATTTGCCCCCACAGAGACTTTTCTGCTTTGAAAATCACCAAAGTGCTCCCAGGCTGACTCTTATCCTGGTATTCCATATAAACATACAAAGTGCAATCTGTGACACAGAACCAAGGGTCATTGAGAGGTCTTGTGCCATGTTGAACTAATTACAAAAATATTGGCAAGAAAGTAACACATGACAGTTTTATATATTTCAGAGATACCTTCTGCAGAACACTCAGAAATAGTCCAAATGAACAACAACAAAAACAAACGACTACAAAAGTCTATTAAAAAAATGTTGACCTTTTAAATTTTTCAAGTTTTCGTAACAATTAATTTTTTCACCATTATGAACAGAAACTTTTGGGTAGCCTCCGGTCTGAGCAGCATCACCTCCTTATCAAGAGTAGACTGCTATTCTCACTGTACCACCAATGACAATTTTTCTAATGTTCCAAGCACACCAGATATAATTGGACATAATTTGCACTGATCTCGCCTCAGCAAAGGCAAAGACAGGAAGAAAAAGCATCATCCTTTCTCATTTCCAGGTGAGGCCATCTACAGACACTTGGCTGCTGCTGGAGATTGAGTTTGTCACTGGAGAAGAACTGAGTATCCAGGTAATAGCCAGACACATGATTTTTCTAGGCAATTGCAAACAGATTCCTTTAATGGTCTCCAATCTTCTGATTTGCAGATGTCAATATATATTTTTAGCGGAAATCCCAATCCCAGAAAAATGATGCTTTGATTTTGTTATTTTAGTTATTCTTTGTGAGCCCTAGCGGTGACCCATACAGACTGAAAAGCAACAATTAGCTGTTTGACATATTTATGTATATAGCCCTGTGTGTATAATTTTGTGAGAAAATATTTTCAGTTACTAGAAGCTTCAAATGCAAACAAATCACCAAGCCTGTCTCAAAAACAGAAGCAGTAGTAATTAACATAGCTGAAACATCAGCACTTAATTACCAAGAATAAAAATATCCCTGTTTCTCAGTGAAAAACAAATTAATATCTCATACTGGTTTAGCTATAAAGAAGTTAAAAAAATTCAAAAGTTAAAGCATTAGTTAGCTGGGAATATAGAACTCTTAAAATAGGTTTGAGCTTTTAAAGACAGATATTCACGAAACTCTAAATTCCCTACCAGCTTTGCAGTTGTACAGGATGAAACCAGAAAGCAAACATTGTATGACAGAAGGAAAAATAAGGTATTTTATATGGGACAGATGTTAAGATGTTGCTTTTCTGGCAGTCTTTCCTGTGATCATGTTTGCTTTTATACCGAGCGCCAGGCAAATGTGCCTTTCTGAATATTGCCAAAAGCCCCTCCTTAGTCCTCCTGCTACATCTGCCATCCAGAACAGTCAGCACCTCGGCAACTATCCATCCAAGTCATAAAAATTCACATACTTCACATTTTCAATCCCACCAGAATGTACAAGTTACATACAGATGGTTAGAAGAACCCAGCAAAAGAGACACTGAGGTCAATAAACTAGAAAGCAAACAAACCCCGAGAGAGAAATGTCTTTTTTCACCACTTTCACAGCAATTTCCCTGTCCTTGAATCTGTATGTTAATGGACATGATTATGTACACAATGTGAAGCCATACATCAATAAGAGAACAGTTGTAGAAAGACAATATTGGGCTCACTGACAGAGATGAAAAAAGTCAACAGCCTTATGGTTGCCCATTTATCACCTGATGTTTTACACCTTTGAACTGAGTTACAACACTACTGATACACAGGTAGAGAGGGTATTGAACTCAGGGTGAAATGATTATGGCAGGAACTCACAGCAGTGATCTGATCTGATGGCAGAACTCACAGCTGATCACAGCAGTGACAACCTGTACCTTTCCCTTCCCAGTCTTCTATATTTAGACCCAGAGCAGTGCTTGGATACAGAGCAGGAAAGCAATTTATGTACCACTGAAATATAGATGTGATTTGCAGAAAGATCAGTGACACCACATGAATACTAATTTTTCTTACAAATAATACCAGTAGGGGCAATCCAAAAGTGATGGTTGTACATACATCATGACCAAATTTGAACATTTAATGACTGAGTAGTGTTTTGGCATGACACGACCAAAAGCAGTGGATGACAAAGGGAGGGAATCATCTTCCTGCTCCAAAAAGGCTGAATGTTTTCACTTTTTTTTGGCTACTTGTTCAAATTACATTTTGCTGCATTTTTTTTAATAAAGCAGTGCCTGTGCAGGCTTCAGTCTTTACAGCTTCGTGACAATGCTAACTATGAAAGATGCTGTAATAGTTCAAATGATCCCTATAAAGCTTATTCATGTCCACTTTGTTACTAGCTGTAAAGGGCTTTGGTTTACTCCATGGAGACCACTCAATATGATGGTTGCACTGCTCTAAAAGGGCACATCATCCAGTACACTTATGAAACCAGTGAAAATACTCCTAACACAGAAAGCTGAAGCAGTCCATTGTTTTCTCAAGACATGCAACTCACCATCCAATTTTACTTTCTTCTAGTTGACTATCATAGCTTGAAAAACAGAGATAGGGCAGTCAAAGAAAAAATAAGCCATGATCATGTGTGGGAATGCACAAGTACAATTAGACTGAAGGAAACATTCAGATTTGTAGCATTAGTATCACCCATTCCTTTCAACTAGACTGCCTGTACAGAACCCAAACTTCAGACAAGATAAAGACCCAAGCAATCCACATTTAATGGAAGCTCAGGTACAAAGGAATGATTTTCAAATATTCGTTATAAAGTCACAATGGGGAAATCACGTTTCTCTTCCCAATGATCTCATAAAAATCAAGAGTTTCTCCTTTGAGCAGCCGGTGCCCATCCTTAAGACTTACTTGCTCATAAAATAATAAAGGCTATACTACTATAACTATCAGTTGCAAGCAAACTGGTGCAGTTAACCTTTCAAATGTGTTTGAGACACAGCCTGAATGATATCACAGTCAACCCTTACATTTCCATTTTCAAACTTTGATACAGAATAAAAGACATGAGCATACAAATACAGAAGTGTACTATTAAATTCATAAAATATTTCACTTGCTTTTGGCTGAGTAAAATCATGTGTAAAGCAATAAAAATTGAATTAAGGCAAATTTGAAATGCTCTTTGTTTTTCTGTTGTTTTAATTTCCATTTTTCATGTTTTTTCCGGAGGCTGGTTTTAGCCTATTACACACAATACCTGTCTGTTTCTTGTCCTGTCAATCATCTGGCCATATATTTTACTGTTCATTGATGCTTGTAGATCTTAAGGTTTTGTAATCTGCAGCAAGCAATATGAAATATATTTGTTGATCTTAAAAAAAATAAGTCTTTCATAGACATGTGCACTAGTTTAATCAGAGATATAAGTATTAAAATTTCTGCTAGCTTTGTGCAGCAGGGTTTAGCATCGGAGTTTTTCAGACACTAATGGGAAGCTGGTGGCAAACCCTGCAACATTACCCACGTTAGACCAAGATTTTTGAACATATCACTTCTTTTTCAGTCATTAGTGTCTTCTTAAAACAACATCATGCTTTGTTTCCTTGATCAAAGCTACAGACTTAGGAGTGTGAAAATAAATTTCACTTTGGTGTGCTCCTTTCAAAACACGTCAGTCTCATAAGCAGGCTAATCTTTGGTGATGTATTATGATGGATTGTGCTTATCCATGCAAATTGTCCAGATAGATGGTTTGCCACTCATTAAAAGGGATTATTCTCCCCCACACACACCAGCACCACATGTGCTCACACAGGGTGAGAGAGACAGCCTAAATGTTCACATATGAGCCTTGAGGAAACTCTGCTTTCCCTGGTTCCATCTCAGGGCTTGGAGCAGTGGTTTGGTGAGGCTTTGGAGACACCTACCACTCCACAGGCACCTTACACTGGGATACCTCCAACACCTGCACAGCTACACAGACATGCTGAACTACTCTGCAATGAAAAATTGCTGCTCTGAGGACCACCCTTGAAATTCATCACATCTGTATGACCACCTCATCCACTTCTATGGCTGTATTTATAGCACCTTTACACACATTATTATTCTTCAGTTTAGTTGACTAAACCACTTCTTCCCACTTTTATGGCATGAATATTTCATTTCTTGACTTCAGCAGGAGTTTGGTTTGAGTAAGGCATGGTATTATCATCCTGTATCCGCTTCAAAAGCTCAGATGTTTCCCTTCAAACATAATATAGCTCTAACTTAGTTTAAAAAATGGAAATATTTAAACTACCCCTATGTTTGCATAGTTTAAAAATTCTTGATTTCCTGTTTGTGTCCTCTATTCTACATTATAGAAGAGAAATACCCTATATTATGTAAATTAGGGCATAGCTTGATATTCCAGAAAAAGGTAGAATCCTTCATCTAGGGAAGGAAGAACCTATCAGTGAAATTACTAAACACAGCTGATCTCCTGTTAAATCCCTCTGCAGTCATATTAGAACAAATACCCGATTAATTATATTCTTGTGTGCTGGGATCCAGAATACTTTATTTATCGCCTTAAACTGCATCCACAACAACACGTCTAATGAGCAGTAGCTTTTCCCAGTAATACAGATAATCTCTTTGCAGAGAATTAGTTCTTGGAAGTAGAAATGCACCTTTTTGCAAATTCCATTTTATACTTTCAACTCCCAGGAGAATGGGGAGTGGATCAGAAGGAAGGAAGCGAAGAGGGAAAGACAGATTAAGGATGTTACAGTAATATTCTTTTGTTCAACATCTGCATGCTAGAGAGATTACACAATCTTCAGCAGATCAGCAAAAGAAGATTTGAAGCGACTACAGTTAAACCTTCTGAGCAACTGAAACACTCTGCTGCCTTCTTGTCCTCCACCCCAACCTTTCTAGGTCCACAGCTAAGAAATATCCCACATGCCACCTAACTGCTAGGATATTCTTTCCATCTTTTAAAACCCCCTGAATACCATGCACCCATGACCTTGAAGTAAACATGGTGTTAGCAGCACACACTGTCAAACAGATCCAACATCTGCAGGCAATAGACAAGGGCCCCTCTTCTCCCTCCAATAAGGTCAAGCAAAATTCTAGGAAGAATTACAAAATTCCACAAAGCTTAGCTAGCATCCCTTTTTTTGCATCATAAAATCAGAACACTTAACAGAGAAACACAAGTTTCCATGATTCTCCTCTTCAACACAGTGCATCCAGAAAATGAAAAAAATGGTGGAGATTGTGAAATCACTGGAAGAGCCCCAAAGCTCCTGTTTTCCCTTCCATGTAGTGAACATGGAGACAACAAATATTTCATAGCACCTAAAATAGGAGAGGTACAGCTGACACAGCATTGTGGAATAACACTGACCAGTAAACATTTCTCACGTCAAACCCATTTTTCTATCACACTGATGACGAATCAGATCAGCTGCTGCCAAAACACAAAGAACCACTACTGCTCCCATTCTCCCAAAACTGGAGACCAGAGGCCTTGGTTCACACACCAACAGGCACAGGAATTAGTGTGGGACATCTCCCCATCATGTCTGGTATTAATTTGCTCATTTGTGCCATTTTCTGTGTTTACAGCAACATAACTGGTCTGGATGCTACACAGCAGCACCAGAAGCACACAACTCATAATTCTCTAGCGACCACAAATCCAGCAAGGAAACGTCAAAGGTGGCTGGGCTCAGGCTGGTACAATTCCCTTTATTTCCTGGAGTCTCCTCCAAAGTCCTGCCAGGCTGCGCCCACCCCGACAGAGATCAATCCATCCCACAGAGAAACACCCAAACATTTCAACAGAAGATATTTCTACTTATATTATGTGAAAGCAGAGCATAGACTTTTAAAATACTAGGCAATTTCTGGAATACAAAAATGCAGCATAAGCTCTTAACATAGTTCTTAAGGTACTGCTCAGCCTGTGCAAGCTACAGGAACACAATGCTGCTGAGAAATTAAAAGAGATCATCCACTTCACCTCTTTAGTAAAGTAGAGATAAAAAATTCCATTCCAAATGCTAAAAAACCACTGTATGATCAGGGTAAACCTCTCTTTGCTTTCACAGGTGTGGACAGCCCCTGACAAAACCACTTGTGGTAGAGCTGGATACACAGAGGATTTGAGCTTGCACAGAGCTCCCCTGTATGCAAAGGCTATAAGGACTTCAGTGAAGGAAAGACGATTTTTTGGGGGCACAATGGAGGTTTCAGGGATGAGCTGCCATAACTGCAGACAACAGGTTATGAACTAATACTGTGCCAGGCTGCTCTGGACCTCCAGGGATCTTTCTCCCCCCTTCACAGTCAGGGTGCTGCAGTCCCAGCAGCAGGGTTGAACGTTTTGTGCAGAAATCTCAGTGGATTCAGCTGGAGTGGGATAAACCCCCATTTATGTGTCACGGCGGCAAATCAGCTGTAATACACCAACAGTAATGACCCCACTTTCCATAAAGTAGACAAAGCCTTGAACCTCCTAAAATGCACCCCAGGCATGCCCTAAAGAGAGAAAAGATTGATTTTACTTCTTGCCTTATGAATCCATTGATGATATTCTTAGAGCATATTAATAAAATATAATTCTACTGAGAACAAATTCCCAACAATCAACCTCGCAAATAGCTCTTTTGCAAAAAAATTTTTTGTGACTTTAATATTTACCACCTACCATTTCACACCCGGTAAGAAAAAAGGTGCTACTTTGACCTGATGCATAGTAATGTGGTGTGAAGCAATGAGAGCCAATTTACTGGGCACCACCGAGACATAATGTGCAGGAGCACGGTGTGGATCCGCAGAGTGAATCAAAATGCCGAAGCTTTCTCTTCTGTGATATCTGCAAATCGCCGAATAATGTGGTTCACTGACCAAGTGAATTATTTTCAAGGAGTTTGGCACATCTTTAATTACAAGATATGTAAAGATGAAATGGAAACACGCTGCGCATATTTCTTCATGGCTGCTGAACTTTTCTCATGGAAAAGCACCTGTTTTTATTAAACTGTCTCTAGAAGGTATAAAATGTACGAGGTATAGGCTGACAGTGTATTTCCCAACATGTGTAAGTTACCATCTGGGCAACCTTACAAGGTATGGATCAACCATGTATAGGTATTGTACCCACACACACAAAGCTACACATACATAACTACACAAATATGTAGAAAATAGATTTCTTCCTATCACAAATGTCTTTAAATTTAGGCAGCATACCAACAGTATTATAATGCTTCTCTTGCAAGTGAGGAAGGCTCAAAAAAAAAAAACAAACCAATACATCAGGCTCTCTTTACTAAACATTTATGTGCCCTTTATGCTTCAAAAATCAGGAATTTGCATGCTGACAATGATTATGTAAATGGACTGTTTTGACAATCAGGTCCCAGAGGATTCCTCAGCTGAAAGCAATTCTTTTTTAAAGGTTTCATCATGGTCCAAATCAGTGGTTCTTGAGACATCATTTTCAGTAATGCAATAAATACCCTGTCAGATTCTTGCTGGTTCCTTTTCTCTCAAGCAATGAGCCCTTCTTGCTTTGAATCAGCAGCCCCCAAAAGGTCTCTGCTGATTTTGAGGGGCTGTGGCACATGACGTAGTTTTAAACCTCCACTCTGTGTAAAATATTGCAGACTTGACTCAACTGTACAAAAATCTATAGCTGACCCTGCTTGGAGCAGGAGGTGAGTCTAGATGATTTCCTGAGGCCCTTTTTTGATTTGTTCCATGATCCTACAAACCTCAAATAGCTGAGCCCTTTAGGCTGGGGCAGGCACACTGCAGAAACACATATCCAATAATATTCTGGCCTCACCCTGAGCTGCTGGACTATTGCAATCATTCAAGTCAGGGCTGCAAGGTTTTATCTGAAGTGAAGATTCCAAACATGCATGACATCAGAAGTATCCAAGTGTGCCTTAAATTTTGCAATAAATATTGTGAAGGAAGGGTGTTTTCTCAGCACCTGTAGAGTTAGAGGTGCTGTGCATGGAAATGTCAAAAACTTACCGTAAAGGTTTTTATCCTAACCTAAATGCCTAAATCTGAGATAGATAAAGATTCAAGGAACTTCTGCAGCATGCTCAAATGTGTATTCCAAGAAACTAGTTTTATAGGAAAAAAAAGCTGATGTGGTTTGGGCTTTTTTGTCTGTATATATCTGCAATCCCTGTTCGTGGGAATGCACAATTTAAGGGGTATGTTTCAATTATTAAAAGAATTTCCTTCCCATTCTCCTCATTTAAAAGTAGGCATATAAGTGACTTTTTAAAAAAAAACCTGAAAACCCAAACAAGCAAACTACCATTCCCCGCTACCGAAACATCAAACTCCTGTTTTAAAGTGGAATAGAAAGCATAAACCAACAAATCATGGTCAATCAGCTGCTCTGCTTCTGCAACTGTTTTCTCTCCCTCCCCAAATGCCCAGTGCCACAGATGAGAACATACAGACCCCAACCAGGAACCTTCACAGGAAAGTTCTCACACAGCTTCCATGCCACAGCCAGGAGAACGTGCACATCCAGCTCCTGTCAGTGCTCAGAGGGGCAGGGACAGACTGTGAGGAACCAGCTCAGCACTGCCCTGCACCTCCCCAGCCAGTTGAGCAGAGCTTCAATGCACAGCTCACTTCAAATCATCTCAACACTCTTTCTATCAAGCACAAAACAAGCCCAGGGTGGACAGGGACCAGCAGGTTCACAGCTGCCAAGACACACAGCAGCTGGCTTTGATATCACTTGGGTGCAGTCACATGTGCAGCCATGCCCATAAAAACCTCTGCACAGTTTCATTGTGTGGGTATATTCTAAATACATATATATTATAAATTACATTGTAGTGATTGCCAAATGCAATTAGATTAACTGCAGCTTGAACATGCCTGGAGCTGGCATGTGCTGATGTCATTCACAGTGAAGGCATCATGCTTTCCAGGACACCTCAGCAGCCAAGGATGGACACCCTGCCTGGAGCACTCCTCTTGACCTGTTGAGAAAGCTTTGGGCTTGAAAGCATAAATTGACCAACATAGTGTGTGTGTTAAGCAGTAGAAAATAAATCACAGGTTTTATTTCTCAAACATATTACACCATCTCTGAGTAAAGATCCCCAGCTTTAGCACTGCAGCCTAAGACCCCAGAAGTCAGAGAGCAGCAGGGCAGCATAGCAAGAACATAGTTCAAGGGGACCTGGTTCCAGAGCAGACCTGCTTGGTGTGCAGCTCAGCCCCATCCTGGGACACAAACCAGAGTGCACCATCTCCTTGTGTGCTTCGATTTATTTTGGAAAGAAACCAAGGTGTAGAGAGGCAGGAAACCACAACCTGCTCCCAGAGGTGCTGCAGTTGGAATGGGCAGAGGCCCAAGATCACAGGGCTTACCCCAAAGCCTGAGCTTCCCTCTGCACAAGCACAACCACATGGGCCTGGTGCTATTTCAGGGAATCCTTTTATTCCACCAGCTGCTACTACTGAGGTCTGAAACTGAAACCCAGTGTGTGATCTCATGGATGAGTGCAAAGCTCACAAGCTCTCACGTCTTAACAAAGGAGAAGAAAGGCTCTGTTTAGTTGTGCCAGAATAAATGAAGTGCAGAGGTAGCCAGGATGCCTCTCAAAGCTGTTTAGTGCTGGCACTCAATTTGAATCACTCTGAAGAAAAGCTTAAGATTTCCTAGGGAAAGTGCTACGCCTCAATGCCCTTAAACTATTTTTGTGCTTCTGTGATCCTGGGCTGCAAGGATGTGCACTGCAAGGATGTGGAGGGGCTGTCTGCTTCCTTGGGTTGTTTTCTGCACACAACAGCAAGAGCATCTTTCCCCAAATGGATGTGGGGCTTTTCAGATGCTCTTTCTGTGCTTTTCCTACAGCCCAGGCACAATCTGTGAGGGGCAGGAGCAGGAGCTGAGGGGCTTGTCCGTGATATTTTATGGCAGTTTTTCAAAAGAGTCATCTGGAAACATCACTCCAGCTGTGCTACTGCTGTGTTCAGGCAGAGAAAAAAGGGAAGAAGAAAAAAAACAGCAGTAATGTGGGACAGAGACCTAGTGTTCAGACAAATTTATGCTTTAGAACTTAAGGACAGTTTTTCAAAACTCGTTGCAACATCAATCTGCTGGAAAAATAAATATTTTGGACAAGACTGATGGCCTATATCTTAAAATTCAGATTTATAAGAAATAATAAGTCCCAGTAGAATGCGAGCTTGTACCTCTTCATTTAGAAATTAAAATATGTGTATATCTTTGTGTATATCATTTAGAAATTAAAATATGTGTGTATCATCTTCATAAAATCTCTGGGTTTGGGTCCTACCAGCTACACACTGCACTTACTAAGATAGCAGGACCATTGCTTTGGAAAAAAGCCATCACTAAGCACTAAAATAACAAAAAATCAGGCCCTCACCATGCTCCGCTCTACACGCATTTCACGAATTTCTGTAGGAGATGACAAAAGCAATTTCACACAGGAGAACAATACAGATCCCTCTGTCTCAGCCTCCAGGGTGAGCACCAGTAACAATAAAAACATCCTCTCGTCGCAAGCAAACGGTGAACGATTCCCTGACAAAATAAATTCTTTCATCAATAGCGATCCATCAGAGATGGATCCAGAGAAGCTTCCTTCTTTCTTTCTGTAATTCATTTGTTAAATTAACAGCCTCACATACGTAGCCTCCCAGAAAAATAATTGATCTCACTGCCCTGGATAGGAGCCACTTTACTGGATGCTGGCAGCAATTACCGTCCCCTGCGCGTTATTTCCGTTTGCAGAAGGCTGACGCCAACGCACACGTGCAGGCTTATGTGGGCCGTTCCGTGGAAACACAGAATTAAAGAAAACAAACCAGAAAAGCTATCACACAATGTAAGTCTTGTTGATTTCTTTGCCACCTTTTGTGCTACAGAAAATAAAGCATCTACTTGGTCAACATGTGCTACCAATAAGTTGGTCTAATTAATGGCAGACTGCTGAGAAACCCAGCAGCTTCCCTTATCTGCATAGGAAAGAAGCCCAAACGAGCTTCTGATGTTGAAAGTTACTTGCAGGAAACTACCTCACCAGACAGAGCTGCAAACCCTGCTTGTCTTTCAGAAAGAGGAGGGGAAAAAAGAAAGGTAACATTAGTTTTACTTCGAAGTAATGCCAGGACTCTTAAGGAGATACATTGAGAGCATTTGTGTGAAAGCAGCATGATGCCTCCACTTCTCTGAAGTGGATTTTCCTCACAATGTTGATGGCTAACTTGAAGCGCAAAGTTTAAAAAAAACCAACACAAAATAAAAAAAAATTAAAAACAAAACAAAAATCTTTAAAAAAAAGAAAACCAAAACCCCACAATATAAATCTACAGTATTTTTAGGAGGTTGAAAATACATACTATATAATATTGTAGTTAGTTTTTAGTCAGTCTGCCAGTCAGCACATTGGCTTCAAAGTTGCTTAAAACAAGTACATTTGTAGATGATGCCCAGTGACCCACAGCATCTGGTAGAATAACCTGGGAGTTACACAGATCAGGTATGTACAGGTAGGGTAATCCTGTCCTTACTAACTACATAAAGCTCTTGCCAA